>SNRZ01000083.1:0-311572 GCA_008729115.1 Dirofilaria repens
TTTCATCCTTACAATTTCTAATCTTTATTTATCAGCCAAGATAGTCTTCCCTAATGATTCCTTAATCTTGAAACACTGAACTTGTTTATTTAAGCATAATTTGTTTCAGATGGTACAATTTAAATGAAGAGAAATTTAAAATTCAAAAATTTATTACAAATAATTAGAACTTTCATATTTTCATAGTGAAATAATATTCATAATAATTCAGTGTATCCAATCTTTGCTCTTCTTGTAATGATTATAGCACCAACTGTTCCTTCTCTTTTTGCTAAAATGCTATCATATATATATTTGAATAAGAATTTTCTTTAATATATTAATTTAAGTAAATACGAATTTCGTAATATTCGTATCGAAATTTTAGAAATACACATCTCCACATCCTAGGATTCTAATATTATCGATTATATGTTAAAGAAGATAAAAGTTTAAATTTAAAGTCTCTAAATCACTAGTTGCATATCGAAATTTTCAGGCAATTAGTTTCCTTCTCAATATGTTATTATTTAATGTATCAAGCCTTGCTGCGTAGATATAAAAGGCTGCAAGTCATTAGAAAATCAAAGTTTCACAAACAACAGCAAGACGAAAGATATCGGTTAAGAGAATTAGTTCCGCGATTTAATTTCTCTTCTCATCATATATACTTTAGACTTTTGATAGTTTTGATGGATGTGAATAGTTAAGTTACTCTGACTATATAAAACTTTATAAGAAAATTTACACAGTTTTTCAAAATCAAGTTTTTTTATTTCATCAATTTTAAAAATCTTCAAAAAAATTTCAAAATACAATATACAAATCTTTTCAAAATGTACTCAATGTTTCAGGATTTCCGAAGCCTTCGATTGTCAACTGGTGATGGAGAAGTTGATGAAGATGCTGCTTTGCGTTTCCTCATCTATAAATGATTTTAAAGAGATAAACTGGAACAAATTGCAACAAGCAAAATGGGATTATATTTCTAATTATATTATATTACATTATTTATCAATTTCATCATTTATTTTTGAATTTTTGATCTTGCAACAAGTAAACCAATTCAAATTAAATTTAAATATGAGCTAATATTCAAAATGATCCCAAGCTTTAAAGAAAAAAATATAAAACAAAAAAGATCGCTCTTCAAAATAAAATATAATAAACAATTTTATGAAATGAAAGTATTAATTTTTAAAATAAGTGGATGATACCGTCTGTGGTAATGAAGTGGTCAGTTCAATCATATCAGTGATTGTTCGGTTCGTCGTTGGTGCTCCGTCGACGCCTAACTGTGGTATATCCGTAATACTTGATTCACTTGTTGTTCGCACTCTCATTCTGGGCTCAATATCGAAAGTCTACAAAACGACAAATAAATTCGCTTTTTCGAAAATGGAAATTTTACTTAAAAATCTCCATTTACTACATCCATCCTAGAACAATGATTTATGAATATCTTGGAATAAAAACAATTCCTTTTTTGATTTTTCAAGTTTTATTCTTCTTCACTAGCAACTCCTCTGATGAAGTTTACTTATTTCAGCTTAAAAAAATGAAATTTCATATTATAATCGTAGCACAATGAAATATGCGTTTTGGCTATTTCCCTTCAGTGACAGCTATGCTACTAATACAGAAAAATTAAAAATAAAAAGACGAAAAAAAAAAAAAAACAGTAAAATGACCTTTCCAGTTAAAGCGTTGTAACGTGTTCTCAGTGATTCTAATTCAAATTCAGCTGAATGTAATGAATGCTTCAATTCTTGTAGGAGAACAATGCGAGCCCGAAATTCATTATAACCCTTCACGATATCTGCTACACCGAATGGTACCAAATCTTTACAAAACGTAGATGTTATCAGAAATTCAATGAAATAAAAATTTGTTTACATAATATAAAATTCTGTTGTTTTGATCAAATTTTGGGGTAATCAGCGATTTAAATCTTCCTTGGAAAGTTGGTATACCTTTAGCAAAAAAGCAATCTTAATTAAATGGAATCGCTAAAATTGATTCTCAAAATAATCATTTATGATCAATAGAAGGAGTTACCAAGTTTGAGCTTTTCAATAACGGTTTCAATATTTTTTAATTTTTTTTGTCCTATATTAGTTGGTAATTTCATTTCTTGACTCCTCAGATGTGCACCAGCGCTTCGGAATTCCGGAAATCGTAGATTTGAATGATCCTAAAATAGCATATCTATCACTTCTACACTTCTAATAAGCTATTCATTCTTGTAATTATAATTCTTATGACCGAAATGATTAAAATATAAATAATTTGTTACTTGTATATATGATGCGCTAATTGAGGGATTTGATATAGATGAAGATTTGATGAATCGAGATTTGTGAGACTTTTTCATATTGGAATTAGGAGTAACAGACGCAATGCTGTAAAAAAAAAATTATTTACATAACACTAAAGATGTTTACGTATGAATCTAACTTTTTTTCTTTGCTTCTATTTATTGGATTAATCAGTTCACATCCATCTTTTTTCCTATTACATTCTCATTCCCAATAACAAAATTATATTTATATAATATAATACCAATGCAGAATCACAAACAAAATAAGAGATATTAAACATTAGGGACAATATAAAGAAAGATATAAAAGAAGACTGATCGAAATATATAAAAAATAAAAAAATAAAAAGGCATGATCTATAATAAGAAATTAAATGCAATTAAGCGAATTATACAAATAATTGAATACTTACGAAGTGGATGGCGAGCAGGTGTTCTTTCGCCAGCAGTAATTAATTTCTGGAGATCTTGAGCTTTTCTTTCACGTTCCCGTTTACGTACTTCAATTTTCTTCAATTCAGCAATCAACATTTCCTCCTCTTCGATCTGAAAACATTTTCGAAATCTATGAGTAACAATATCCCATCAATCTATATACAAGCAAAACATTTAATAGTTTCTATTTCTGTTACATTAAATTTTAAAAATTTAGAACACTGTATGAGAAGAATACCTGCTGTTCTGTTCGATTCCACTGTTTGATCAATTGTTCTTTCCGTCTCTTTTCATGTTCGGCATCATAATATAGCACTTCAGCATTTTCATTTCTCAATATATGTAATTCATTGATTGCATTATAAAACCGTTCCTTCATCTCTTCCATGGTACGACGAGTTGAACCCTCCCATCTATCCACAATGATTACCCATCTAAAAAAGTTATAAGAACAATAAATTATTCGTTCTAAAAAAAAGTTCCAATAGAAATTTATTGAATTTGATTTCAGCACTTTTTTAAACTTATTGATAATCAGTCTTAGCTTCAGACCTTAAATCAAAACGTCGACACAGATCGAATAGATGATGGGTGTCCATTTTGTTCCATTTCGCGGAATTTAGACATTTGTCGTATTCCTCATCCGTAAATGTTGGAATACTGATAACCTAAATTTTTTTACTAAACTAAAAATGCAAGTATATCACTAATTTCTGTAAGCTATGACACATTTTTCGTAAACCACGCGCATTTATTTGCTTTATGCTTATTTAATTTTTCAGAATTCAAAATATTAAATGAGAAATTAAATACTATAACAATGCTACATTGAAAATTTTAGCAAAAATATTGGTCAACAAAAGAAACGGTAATAATAAAAGTTGAAAAAATTAAAATAAGCTAAAGCAAATAGAAAGGGATAAAACAAATTAAAATGGAAACAGTTGTTTATTAAATTGCTGATGAATAAACTTCATAACTGATTAGTCGTTAAAATAATCTTCATAAAAACATGTCTCAGACAATTAATTACTGATGGTGGAACACAGACAATCTCAAGTCTTGTCGCCTTTCTTACATTCTAATAATTTATGCCTGTATGTATAAAAATCTGATACCTATTTCTTCTCAGAAAAATGCAGAAATGCAGCAGTGCAAAGAGATGTGTCAACTGACTAATAAAGATTATATGATAAAATCTAAAAATGAATTTTCAGATAAATAAATATACTTTATTGAATCTCGCGAATGGATAAATATCATCCACTTTATCCGTACGTTTCCAATGATTTAATTTCAAGCCATCAGTACGAGCAGCATTTTCAAATGGAGTCCACTCCCAAGGTCGAACACGCCTCATGCCAATCTTAAAATTTAAATTGGACTGGAATTTTTAATATTTACAAAAAAAAAAAACGAAAAGAAGTTACATAGCGAAAGTCAATTGAAAGGTAACAGTAACAAATTTCATTTTTAAATCCGGAAATTTCCCTAAATATGACTCAAAAAATTATCTTTACTCGAGCTTTCTGATGGCAGTAACCCGTATTTTTGGTAGTTGTTGGCATAAGAGCCGCAAAATTCCGTTCTCGATCCAACAAATTGTACAATTCACGATGCATACCTTCTGGCCGCTTAAAATATGCATCGCTACGATGCGATTTTTTATGCTAAAATTAGTATATATTAATCAAATCATTGAACAAATCTTTCTTTAGTTTAAAAATTATAAAATAACATATTCAATTAAATATAAATATTATTATTCTATGCAAATCTATAACATTCTTTAATTTTACTTAAGTGATAATCTTATGGTAACATTAGTATTAATGAAATATATGTTGTAATCTTATAAGCAAACCATACAAACCGATAAGAATTTGAATTATCAAACATTTATTTTATCTAAAAAAAAATGCAAATAGCACTTTTCTTTATCTTAAATTCTAGAATCCATATATTAAATAAACATTTTCAATAACAAAACAGAACCTTTCGATCAACATCCGTTAAGCCACCAGCTGGAATTAAGCTATCATCTTTTACTGAATTATTGCTCAATCCAAGAATGTCCTGCGCATCCGCCGTATTCATCCTAAAAGTCATATCATTAACTGCCAATAAGTCTTCGATATATGCGAGCAAATATATAACATTTTATCTATCAACTCTTGTAATCAACAATCGAATATAGAATAATGATAAGACAAATTTTATAATTCAAAATATTCTGTCTTATTTTTCAAAATTATTGAAAATTTCTTTCTTTTTGCTATAGAAAAAGTATTTCAATCACAGTAAATTACTATTAAAAAGTCAAACAAAGTAAATAATCTATGAGCTCTTGTAATCAACAAACAGATATAGAATAATGATAAGACAAAATTTTTTAAACTATTGAAAATTTTTTTCTTCTTGCCACAGAAAAAGTATTTTAATCATAGTAAATTACTATTAAAAAGTCAAACAAAGTAAATCATTTAATATCATAAACTGAAACAAATAATTAATTAATATTTTTCCTCATAGTAATAATAATAACCTAAAATATTTAATATCAAAATTGAGATAAACAATTAATTGTGTACCTGAATTAACAAATTTCTCCAACTTCTCATTCATTATTTTATATTTACTAAATAAAAACCTTAACAGAAACTCGTAAATACCATCTCAATTACTAATGCTGCATGTACCTATGAATATTTAGCAATTCTCTCAATCACTGCCAACATTGTCTTTCACGAATATTATCAATCTATAATTCTCTCTTCCACTAATATATTCTTCCTCTTACTCTCAATCACTGTCACAATGTAGATGACAATCTCTAACAAAGACACTTCTCAATTTACACTCATCAAACATGGTACTATTTCTTGACTAGTCAAGTTATCACAGAATAAGAACCATATATTTATGCTACTGTGATAGACTCGGTTTGATCGATTCAAGCTCCACAGTTTATTTTCCATAATTTGATTAACGTTTTTGTATGACCTTTTTCCAAATTGATCCATTGATATTGCAAAGTTCATAAAGTTCTATAATTCACGGATAGCAATTTACATGTATTCCTCACTGATACAAATTATATTATTTTGAAAAGTAACTTTTTATTCAAATGTGAGATTGTTATATCGCAAATTTATGCAAATTTAATTTACATATTGTCAAATAAATGAGATAAAATTAAATGAATTGATCATTTTATCTATTCATTACAAATATAAGTTGACATCTTAATGGAAGCCAGTCAATATCTACTCGTTGGTATGCAAACAAAAGCATTCTTTCTAACTCTCGATAGTTATATAATTTTAATTAAAAATTAGATAATTTTGAAAGTGATGATAAAAAATGAGATGATAAAAGCTGATAAAAGTACTAACTATTAGATGGACATGCCTTTTGAATTAGTAAAAATTTGCAAATTTATTTGAAAAATACTACTTTCTAATATGCATATTTGAAAAGATTTTCAAAAAAAAAAGAGAGTAAATAAATTCTAAAAATTAGAAAAATATAAAAATCCCAAAAATAAAATTGATCATATAAGTGAACAATGAAATTCTTTTAACAAATTTATAAATTTCAATTTAAAAAAAATTATCAAAAAAAGAAAGAAAAATAAAATAAATGAAATATTATAAAAAACGATAATTTAAATTTTACGAAATTCAAATTTTCATCTAAATTCTCGTCATTAGCAATTATTGATTTTAAAAAGTAAACAATAAACAAATTAAATATTTTATTTATAGAAAATAGTAATTTAGCAAAAACAAATCTATCATCAAAAAAAGATGGCAGCGCAAAGAAATTAGCAATGTAAATTTTTTTGCAAGACAAGAATTTTGCAAACTTTTCGAAGTTTTAAAAAAAACAAGAAGAGAAAATTTCATTTCGTTAAATTCTGATAAGTTATCGGAAAAAAAATTCTATTTTATCAAATAATTATCAATTGTTTAGAAATGATAAAGAGCGTAAAAAAAGAGATGAAAATGAATTAAAAAATGAAGAACCGGAAAGTTCAGCTGCCAAAAAAAGCACTCGTAAAAGTTTAAAGAAAATTCGCGATCTATTTAACATATCACTTAAAATCCGAAAAGTATGATCATTCTTGTTTTCTCAAGTTTGAAGATTCTCAAATTTATAATATTTAAAATAGGTAAATCAAAGATTCATTCATTACCTATTTACCTGTCTATTCTAAGGTTCATTAATTACCTATTTACCTGTCTATTCAAAGACTCATTAATTACCTATTTATCTGTCTATTCAATGATTAATCATTACCTATTTACCTGTCTATTCAAAGATTCATTACCTATTTACCTGTTTATCTCTAACTTTTAACTTCAAAGTAATTTTCACAATACTTCTACTTTCATCTATCATTTTCGTTGATCTGATTCATTCTAATATTCAATAATTGTTATCTTTTATCATTTACATAATCTGTTAAATTTTCAAGGAGAAAAAAATACCAAAACCATCACAACGTTTGGAAGAATCAATAATGGAAGATGGTGAATTAGAAAACGGACGAAAAAAGGAATCGATCAAATTAGGAATCAGATCAGGTAGTATTGCTCCAAGGAATATATCAAAAACACCAGGTATAGCATCTAAATTACAATATTAATAAAATTTATTAGCATGCAAAAATTATAGAATTAAAATAATTCATTTAAATATGCTAGAATACTGTAAGAGAAATTATACTTACAGTAACAAATTTATATATCAATAAATAATCTTCACTGATAATTGTTAATCTCGATGATGATTATTTTATTTACCTATTCATATCTTACTTAAAAAATGAATAAATTTAAGTTAAGATAACATGAATTTATAATTTCATGCAAAATTTTTGATTACTTCTTCAAATGAAATCATAAATTAAGGAAAAAAGTTTTCATTTTTAGCGAATTACAATAATAGTAATAATTAACAATTCATTTTTGAAATGATGATAATACGCATAATTATCAACTAAAAATTTTATAGAATCGTTTATAAATAATAATAATAATAATAATAATAATAATAATAATAATAATAATAATAATAATAATAATAATATAATAATAATAATAATAATAATAATAATAATAATAATAATAGTAATAATAATAATAATAGTAATAATAATAGTAATAGTAACAATAATAATAATGATAATAATAATAATAGTAATAGTAATAATAATAGTAGTAATAATAATAATAATGATAATAATAATAGTAATAATAATAATAATAATGACAATAATAATGATAATAATAATAGTAATAATAATGAAATAATAATGATAATAATAATGATAACAATAATAGTAATAATAATAATAATGATAATAATAATAATAAATAGGTTATTGTAGCAAATTTGTTTTAATTAAATAATTTTTACAAAATTAATATCATTTTATCACTATTTCAAAAAATAAACTGTTAATTTATTGATATTATCATATTTTAATATCACTCTTGTTTAGAATGATTTAATAGAAGTTAATTTCAGATATTGATCAAGCAAGTTCTATTTTGGTTCTCGATAAAACACAATCTGATGATACAATACATGATAATGTGGCAACAAAACAGATATTTCCATTCCCGAATGAATCTATAAAACTATTAGCTGATAATCATACACAAAGAACAGCAGTTCGTTTCAATTTAATTTTTATCAAATACTCGAGAATGTGATTTTTATATCACTCAATGCTCATTTATGGTGATAAGAAATATTTTTACGCCTATTTTGTGGCGTAAAAAAAAAAAAACAAAAAAGCATATCTCTTTAAATTATTATTTTAAAAAATTAGACGAATTAGTTATGCACGCAAAAGTGATAAAAAAGATGATAAAATGAAAGTCGAAAATTACGAGATGATATGATAAAATGAAAGTCGAAAATTACGAGATGATATGATAAAATGAAAGTCGAAAATTACGCGATGATATGATAAAATGAAAGTCGAAAATTACGAGATGATATGATAAAATGAAAGTCGAAAATTACGCGATAATATGATAAAATGAAAGTCGAAAATTACGAGATGATATGATAAAATGAAAGTCGAAAATTACGAGTGATATGATAAAATGAAAGTCGAAAATTACGAGATGATATGAGAAAATGAAAGTCGAAAATTACGAGATGATATGAGAAAATGAAAGTCGAAAATTACGAGATGATATGATAAAATGAAAGTCGAAAATTACGCAATGATATGATAAAATGAAAGTCGAAAATTACCGAGATGATATGATAAAATGAAAGTCGAAAATTACGCGATGATATGATAAAATGAAAGTCGAAAATTACGAGATGATATGATAAAATGAAAGTCGAAAATTACGCGATGATATGATAAAATGAAAGTCGAAAATTACGAGATGATATGATAAAATGAAAGTCGAAAATTACGCGATGATATGATAAAATGAAAGTCGAAAATTACGAGATGATATGAGAAAATGAAAGTCGAAAATTACGAGATGATATGAGAAAATGAAAGTCGAAAATTACGAGATGATATGATAAAATGAAAGTCGAAAATTACGCAATGATATGATAAAATGAAAGTCGAAAATTACGAGATGATATGATAAAATGAAAGTCGAAAATTACGCGATGATATGATAAAATGAAAGTCGAAAATTACGCGATGATATGATAAAATGAAAGTCGAAAATTACGAGATGATATGAAAATAATAGTAATAATAATTTTGAATAGGTAAATATACAAATAATATTAGTAAATAAATAATATTTGATTGTTGCAATTTCGATTATTTCAAAATTTCATTTTTCATTAAATTTTCATTTTTGCATATTATAGTTGTTAGAATCACCTGTCAAATATGATCCAAAAATTTTGGAAGTAAAAGTAAAACGTCGAATATGGCGTTATGCGAAAATATCATTTTGCATGACATTTATAATCTTATCAATAACATTTATCATTTTTATCATCGCTATGTTTGGTAAATTTATTTTTAATTTATGAAATATTAAATTAAAAATTTGATTTCCGTATGAAATTTTTTAACTTTCTTTTCTCACATATTTTGCATAGAGAAATTAAAAATCCATCATAAGTAGAAAATATACTAATACTCATTGATGACAATTAAATACTTCATTTCAAATATTAGATATATATTAGAGTAAAACAAATATAGATCATTGGTTAGCTTATCTTCCAATTATCAGATATCAATTATCAGAATTTTAAATTTTACAGAACACACAGCAAACATCTGTTAATCAGACTTTACCTAAATTAGATTTCAGGTTGGTGGATTGCATTTTCAGCACATATGATGCTTAATATTGAACGATCAATTCAATTGACAAACGACTGGGAAAATGATGAAGATGATTTATTGATGAAATCAGTTAATTTATCTTCAACTTATCACTTTGAATTTAATTTCATAAAATGACCTTTAAACTTCTAATCAATTTTGATTCAAATTTACTTCCATTTATTCCTGCAAAAGATGCATTAATTAAGTGCTAATTAAAATGCAAAATAAATGATGAAATTAGAATGGAAACTTATTGGATAATTTTATTCTACAGAAGCTATCAGCATTCCAATACAATTATGCCAGATGTGGTAATTATCAAATCATTTCATCTCGATCTTGGTCATCATGGACAAAATGTTTTCGAAGTAAAATGCAATCAGTACAATGGAGATGGCGAAACCTTTCGTCTGGATTATACTTGATCGATCAACCGATTATTAACATGAAATGGTGTTAAATAGAAAATCAAATTAATGCTTCAGCAAAATTAATTACCTGTATAAATTTACCTGTATTTTATGTGACATTTATTATTAAAGATTTCTTCTAGCAAATTTTTATTGTCAACTTTTTTTTTTGAAAAATATAATAATTTCATAACAAAATATAGCAACTAAATAGACCATTTTTACAATAACTTTTTCCAACTTTTCATTTATGCTAAATTTTTGTTTTTCTTAAAATAGCAATAAAGCAAAACTATTGATTAGCTATTGAATGAAATCAAATCAAATTACAATTCAATTGGAACTATAATTGAAACTTAATTAAGACAAATAAGAATTATAAGAATTAAAATAAGAATCAAAATATATCTGTTTTTAGTACCAAATGATATTTCTTGAATTGATAATTTTGTTCAAATATTTCCTGAATTGATAATTTTGTTCGTCAATTTCAAACTTTTAATTTATTCCATTTCAATTGAGCAATTGATAAATATCAAATTATCTGATAATGGAATTTCTAAATCTTTTTTTTCTTGTTTTTTTTTTTGTGAATAATGAAATTTGGTTTTTAAATAAATCTTAGCTTGAGATTTTTTAAAATTTTTTTCATTCAGAAGTTAACTGCTTGCATCTTCCGTTTCCTATTATTATCCTTACTTTGCATCTCAATATTTATTATTATTCTGAATCCTCATTTCATCATATTCAGATCTGAATCCATTCAAAAGGAAGATGAAATAACAATTAATTTATCAGATGAATATATAACATATATGAATCTGAATCTTCGCTTTTTTACTTTCAGAAGAAAGTTGAAATCAAAAGAATCTGAATCTTCGCTTTTTTACTTTCAGAAGAAAGTTGAAACCAAAAGAATCTGAATCTTCGCTTTTTTACTTTCGGAAGAAAGATGAAATCACAATTAACTTCTCAGATGAATATATAATAAAATTTCGGAGCTCTTTCTTTTCAATTTTTTTCCGATTTTTTCTTAAACTTTCTTTTTATCATCAAAGGACAATCCCTTTTTTCATAATATTTCTTTTTCATTTTCCATTTTTAAATCTTTTTATCTTTTGTTTCTCTCTGCCTCTCTCTCTCATTTTTAGAACTTTTTTATTTTCTCTTTCTTTCTCTCTCTCTCTCTCTCTCTCTCATTTTTTATCCTCATGTTCGTATTCGCATAGTTTCTTTCATTTTTTTCCCAACTTTTTTTTCAAAAAATTTTCAAACAAAGATAGCTTTTTGCATTTTTTATTCTATCGGGAATTTCAAAAAAAAATCATATCATCCTGTGGCTATTTCGTATCTCAAAAATAAAAATTTTGCTAAATATCAAAAGTTTTGATTTATAATCGAATTATATGTTAATTTATCATTTATCATCAGATATCATTCTAGTTTCTAATAGTAAATTCAGTATCAAGAGCAATATTAAAGATTTTTTTCTCGAGAAAAAATCTCGAGATCATCTCCTAGTTTCCAGTAGTAAATTCAGTATAAAATCGAGAGCAATATTAGAGATGAAAAAATCTCGAGATCAGTGATCTCGTGATCAAATTAGACTGATAATTCTCTATCAGATTAAGTCTATTCTAAAATTGATTATCAACTGATAATTTACTACTTTAATCATATTTCATATTGTATGATATTGACTAATAATTATTATTTACAAAAGAAATTATAATGTTTAAAAATTTTTAGGGCCTTTTTTTCTACTGTTGCTGTAATATTGATTAGAAATATTTTAAAATGTTAAAAGCATTATCAGCTTATCTCTAAAAAAAAAGTGAAAAAAAATTGACAAATGTATGTAGGCTTTTACTTTCATTTTATTTTCGAATAAATTATATAAATTTTGATTAATTGTTAAAAATTCGGAACGAATAAAATGTCTGATTAAATATGATAAAACTTTAAGTGAAAATTTCATTCTTTTATTTATTTAATGGTTTTTATTAAAAGATTTATTTAAATTTGAAATATGAATTTTCATTTTCCAATAATTAATGTATATACATATTCTAATTATCAATACTTATCATTAATATTTTGGCATAGAATGATAGTGATGCAAAAAAAAAATCTTTAAAGAAATAAATATTAATAATTTTTAAAAATAATTTCAAGAAATTGTGATTGAAATATTAATTTTGATAATTTAATTCGATCTACGTAGTATAGGGCGTTTCGAATTATATGTTGATTTATCATTTATCATCACATATCTTTCTCTCGACAGCATTTCATGATGTCATCTTAACTCATTTGTTGATAACAAATTTAATAAATATCATATAAGAAGTTTAGATGATACTTATCAAAATGTGATATTTTCAATAAAATTGATAACAAATCTTTTTTGATCAGTCCTATTTCATTCCTAATCACTGATCAAAATATGAATAAAAATTGTGATAAAATCTGGGCAAAAAATTATTTTAAATATATTCACTTCTAATTTCAATATTTATATATTTATATATAACACGCATATGCATGCATGCATGCACGCAAGCAGAATCTCTCAATGACTAAATTAATCCATTTAATCTAATCATTTTAAAAATGATTAATTTTTTCCTTAATCTTGTAAAATTTTTTGCAAACTCATATTATTTCAATATTAATTTTTAAAAAGTTAGCTTACTGCTAATTAATTCTAAAATATGTAATTAAATTTATATTTATCAAATGAGAAAATATATGCATTCTCGATTAGATTTCTCGATTTTACTTATTTTAATTATTTGATTAAAATTTCTAAAAAAACCCATATTAAATCGACGGCATCAATTATGCATATTTTAATTCATTTATCATATTTTAATTTATAAAACGAATTTATTAAAAAATTTTCAAATTTTCATCTTTATTTTGTCAAGCTTAGATAATTAAATTTAAATGATTAAAATTTTTAAAAAATCCTTAATTATTTCAAATTAAACGATGAATATTTATGTATAGATCATATCACGTATTACGCTATCTTTTCCACGTACGTCAAGAAATCAAAATCAATAATTTATTTATTTCTAATATGTGGAATGTTATCAGATCAGTACAAGCAAATCTGATTTAAAAATTTTTATCAATTTCTTTTGCATATCTTTGAAAAATCTCTTTTTCCTTTTTTTTCAGAATTCAAATATATCTTTAGAAATAATTTAAACTATCCCATATTTAATAAATGTAGTATTAATTCTCGAGAAATAGCTTGCAATATCAATTTACTATGCTTCATATCTGTTAATCTTGAATCAAGTTTGTATGATTAAATTTAAATAATTAAAATTTTTAACAAATTCTTAATTATTTCAAATTAAACAGTGAATATACATATGTATATATATCACGTATTACGTTATTTTTTCCACGTACGTCTTAATTTCCACGTACGTCTTAACACAGTGTATCGAGAAATTAAAATCAATAATTTTACCTTTATGATTTTAGAAAAAAAAGAAATTATCAAAAATAAAATACATATACGATTGATATCATTTTTAATAATTAATCAATCATATGACATTAATAGCAAATACGAATTTTGTTATGTACGTCAGAAAAACTTTTTTCAAAAAGTTTATTGAAATAAAATTTGAAAACAAAGAGGTAAAAAAGCATTTCATTGGTGCAGAGGGAACAAAGACTTTTGATTTCTCGACAAGCTCATTTATTTCGAGAATAATATAAGCTCTCTTGCAAAATTTCATTATCATCATTATCATTTTTTTTTTCTTTTTCTTTTTCTTCTTCTGATAAAATTTTAACAAAATCAAATTTTAATATTGATATTAAAAATACTTCTACATTGCTTAATTGGTATAATAAAATTATACGGCAAAAATAATAAAATTTAACAAAAAAAAAATAGCAAAAATAAAATTTTAAGCAAAATGTCTTTCACTAAAAAATGTTATTATCTTTTTCCTTTTCTTTCTTTCTTTTTCTTTTCTTTTTTTTCCAATAAATTTTTAGATAAATTACGATACATTTGTTGTTAGCTTATCTGCTGATATTAAAATTAACATTTTGATTAGATTTAAAAGAAAATTTTTTCCTTTCATCTATTCGGCAGATTATTAACAAATTTTCACATTGCAATAAAAAAAAGTTTTTAATAGCATCAACTTTAGCTTAGCTTAAATATTGAATAAAAAAGAAAATTATCAGTAACATTTGTCGATCATTTATCTTATCATCAAATGCTTCTTCTTTTATCTTTTACTTTTTGTTTATTCATTCATCTTCGGTTTCGTTTTTTTTTTTTTTTTCGAAATTTTCCTCAAATTTTTTTTTTCTTTTTTTTTTCATTCATTTTGTTACGTTTATTCGTATTTATTTTTTGCACTGCACTTTAAAACATTTTTCAATGAATTTCTTTCTTTTTTTTAAAGAAAAAAAAGAAAAAGTAATTCGAGAAGTTGAAGTTTTGATGAGATAATGAAGCCTTTTCAAATCTTTAATATAATCAATCAATAATTCGTTTTTATCAACTTTTAATCATCATCAATATCAATGATTAGTAGCCTAAAAATGTCACAGTGATATTTTAGATCAACTAGAACTATCAATATCACATGATATTTTAGATCAACTAGAATATCAATATCACATGATATTTTAGATCAACTAGAACTATCAATATCACATGATATTTTAGATCAACTAGAACTATCAATATCACATGATATTTTAGATCAACTAGAACTATCAATATCACATGATATTTTAGATCAACTAGAACTATCAATATCACATGATATTTTAGATCAGCTCGAACTATCAATATCAATTATCAGAAATTTGAAAAAACACTTAGCGATATATCAATCAAATGATTTGTTTACTTATTCATTTATAAAACACCTGGCTAATGATGACTGTTGAATTTAGTTATTCAGTTTCTTTATGATCAATCTATTTAAATATGCATTAAATACTTGAATTATACATGAAAGAATAAGAAAACAGAAAGATAGAGAGAGAGAGAGAGAGGGGAGAGAGAGAGAAATGTGAGATGAAAGTTCAATATTTCTATTTATCTTGCTAACTTTGACCATCAATGTTTTTTGCAAAATTATCTAATTAAAATGTTCACTATCAATCGATCTCTTATCACATATCTTATAAAGTTTCTAGCCATTATTACTATTATCATTGATTATGATTATTGATATTATTCACTTTTATTGCTATCATTAATTGTTATTTTGTTTAAAATATTGTAATTATTATTTGAATTGATATTTGAAAACATTTTAGTAATAAAATGTAAAAGATTTAGCTCTCAATTGAAATTTCATTTTTTTACTAAAAATTAATTAACAAAGTTATTATCAGTGAACAAATAGTTTTTGATTAATTTTTATGAATGATAATAACATATTCTGTTCTAATCAGCAAATCATACAAATAATAATTTTTAATTTAGCAAATTGCTAAATTTTTAATAAATTTAGCGTTTTTATCAAATTGAATTCTGAAAAAAAATTTTTACGAATTAAATATTAATTTTATTATTTTGATGGTTGTTTTTTTTCTGAAATGTTGAAAATTTGCATAAATTTTTTTTTTTAATATTTTACTCAATCATTCATTTATCAATTCCAATTATCGATCCAACGATCTATCGATCCATCGATCCATCGGTCTTTTTATCAGAATGAGATTTTTCAGTATCCCCAATAATTTTAAACTATTGAATTGATGAGGATTTTTTTTTTTTTTTTTTTAGGATAAGAAGAAATAAAAAGAGTATTAAGGAAATGAAGCGGTGCAATAATGGCCAAGCTAAAGGAAGCCAATTATATAGAGCCTAGCCAAGTGAATAAATTTTTATAATGCCTAAATTATAACAATACGTTAAAATGTGGATATATTTCTAACACTCAAGTTTATTTATCAATGAATGGAAATGAAATGGATGAATAAATATGATCGAAAGTATTTCATTATTTATTTATTGGATAAATTTATTTAACTTAACAATTTTATCAATTTATCTCCTTTAATCTCGAAATATATCATTCATCCTTCGTTCCTCATTTACAGAAAATTTAAAACTTTAAATGATATTGATTGGCTCATTTGCAAGATTATGATTTCTAGATGTCATAAGATTAGGCTCTTTTATTAGGCCTGTGATTTCTCAACTTATCAAATTCAAAACTTTAGCTAATTATCGATTTGCTAATTATCACATCTTTTTTTTTAGATTAAACTTATAAAACTTTATGCAATGATAACATAAGTAAATCATTTCTGCTTCATAAAAATTAGGTTTTTAAATAATTTAAATAAATTTGGACCTTTCAGTAATATTTGTTATAATAATATTTAAAGCATTTCAAAGGATTTTTTTTTCTTTTACAAATCAGTGATGATTGATTGTGATAATTTGATAATTTGATTTTGCTATTGAATAAAATTACTGATAATTATATAATATATGCATTCATTTATATAAATGCATTATTTGATAGAGCAATTTGATAAATACATTTGATAAAGAAAATTGATAATAATAATTTAGGAAAAAAAAATTGAATTTATTCATTGGAAAATTAAAGTCTATAGTATTCATATATTTAATATATATATATTAATTTAATTCCTTTTTGGCCCTTAAGCCATAAAATGAAATTTAATTTTTGCTTATTTTGACACTCATAATGTCTTGGAGAATATCGATTATTGATTGAATATCAGTCATTGATTGAATATCGATTATTGATTGATTTCAAAAGTTCATCTATTTGATATTTACAATGATTTTGTCAATAAATTTTGATATTTTCTGAATTAGAAAAAATTCTTTCATTCAATTTCATCAAATTTTTTTTCTATTCTTCTCAGCAGCTTGACCCTTCAAATGCAAAAAAAAAAAAAATTATCGAATTCTAATGAAGAAAACATTTATCATCATGATTGAAAAGATGATAATTTGCTTATCAAAAAAAAATAATTATCTCTAATCATCTATCGAAAATTTTCCATATGATTAAAATTTTTTTATTCAATTTATCTATGCTAAAAATATCAGATGATTGTTTTTTTTTTTTTGGTGATAATATCAAAATTGATTTAAAAAAAGAAATGAGTAAATACATTATCAGAAACAGTAATATTATCATGTACTGATTATACTACTTTTTACTTTACATATTTGATAGATATAAATTGAAAATATATTTCTCGAGTCAGGCTATTGATTAATCTAATTATTTAGCTAATTAAATTGCTCAAGCTGATATTTCTATCACCTATTTCATAGTGATAAAATATTATTATTGTTTTTAGTGATAAATTTATCATTTTTATTTTATAAAATATATAAATTATAAATGAATTTTGAGTAATTTTCGACTATTATTCTAGCTAATTTGATGAAATTTATTCGAGAATTAACTTTCGAGAATTAACTTTTGATTCATTGTTTATTCACGTCTATTTCAGTGTATTGATTTTGATCTGCAGAAAAAACTTTTATTCCCGAGATGTACTTATGCAAATTGTAAAATGTTATAATGGATAACATTGAAGAATATATTTTAATTGATATTTATAAAAAAAGGCATGTGCAATTTAGACGGACTAAATGACTTTCTAATCAAATTATATATGCTTGATTAGAATCTTAACTCGAGAGTGATAAATATAAAATATGCCGCCGTATATCACTTTCATATCATTTCAAAATGATAAAAAGAATTTTATTTGTTTTAAATTTATATTAGGTTTGTTTGCTTTTTTTTTTTGCTTACATCATAAATTTGCTTTAAAGAAAAGGAGGAAATTTGATGCATTAAATTGATCCAATGATTTATTTTTAGCTTTTCCATCATTCAAGTATTATTTGTCTTGGCTCGATATAAAAGCACTTTAAAATTATTTCTCACTTTTGGCTTTGGCTTATCAATCAAATAAACACAAGGAAGCCAAGTAATCAATAATAATACTTATCCATAGCATCTGATATAGACACTTCTTGAAATCTATTATAACAAACGATAACATTCATCAATCTTTTGATTTTACTAACAGAAAAAAAAAAGAAATATTTCCAATCGATATGATATCTATAATATTTGATTCTTATAAATTGGAAAATTCATATCAGAATAGAAAAATCATATCAGAATAGAGTTTTATTCATGATTATGATTCGCTTTCTATTGTTATCAGTAATACTATGAAAGAAGCATTGATATCTTATCATGTTCATTGAATCTTTCTTTCTTTTTTTCCTTTAATTTTTCAATTTCATCATTAATTTATTTTTTATCAAAAAATTTAAAATAAAAAAAATATATATTTTCTTTTATGAAATAATTTACAAAATTTCTTATCACTTTTATCACTTTAAAAAATTTTGTCGATCTTCTTTTGAAATTTGAAATATTATTATTTTTCTTCATTAAATATGCAAAGAATTAAAAATAATGGTTGATGATAAATTGAATTTTTTAATAAATTTTTAAAGAAAATTAATTACAAAAAGTAATTAAATTTTGTTACAAAAATGATTTATCATATTTTGAGGAAAATATATTGATGTTTATTTATCATACAACTTATCAAATGATATCTTACTGATATGTCTATAGTTTCGTTTTCTTTTGTAATAATAAAATTAAATAGATACTTCTATTTATGATTCGGTTAAAATTAGACAATTTGATAATAATAATATAATTAATGAATGAATTATGCATGTAAATATATGATATGTTATCATCTAATCACAAGTATCACTTGTAATTATTTGTTGATTTAGATCATTTTCAAATGATCCACTTCACGATCGATCAAAAATATTATCATTTTAATTTCACTTTAAATGATGATGCTTAAAACATGAATTGATTGTGAAGTGATCTGGATAGGAAAATTTATCAAATGATGATCAAACAAAATTGATAATATTAATGATTCAATTTTGATTGTTTCCAAACATCTTACTATAAGTAATAGATAATTTTTTGATACATTATCACATGGTTGATAATTTTTATCATTAAAATTTCGATTCAATTTATATAAAATGATTGACTGAGATTCAAATGTATTTCACCTGTATTACCTGTATTGCCTACCTTCTGATTAATTTCATTTTTTTTTTTTTAAATATGAAATTAATTTTAAATATGCTCTATGAGATAATAACAGTTTGCTTTTGAAATAAAAACAAATAAAACTTTTTGTCTATTTTATTTAAATATGAAAAAAAAGTTAGCAAAAAGATATTTTCATTTTGATGTCAAAAATTTTCTTTCCTTTTTTTTCAAGACTATCTCGTCAAGACTCAAACACATATCTTTCTTATCGAGAAGTTCACAAAAAAGGGAATTAGATAAAATGATTTTTGAATTTAATTTGCAATAAAAATTTCCATAAAATTCTGGTAAAAACATTTGATAAACTTTTTCTTTATCGATTTTTTTTATCATTAAAAATAATTGATAAAGAAGGATGGCAAAATTTATTTGAATATATGCATTATTTTTAATATTATTTTCATATCATTTCGTTATTGTTTTTTTGCAAAAGAGAAGAATGATAACGGAAATTCTAAAAATATTATCAAAATCTTTAGATTTTATTATTATCATTATTGTAGCCTGAATTGATCATAATAATTGTGCTAAAAAAAAAAATGCTGCTCAAATAACAATAATGATAATTAGCAGTGATAATTAAAAATCCATTCATTATTTTTTCGTAATCAATTAATTGTTGTAAAAGGATTAATTGCTTATTTTAGTTATAAGTCGAATTGATAATTGATAATCGATAATAAATTTTTTCTATCTCTTATAGCGGAAGTGAATAAATAATCAATGAGTAATTTTTTATCTTTCATATATCGAGAATTAATTCACCAATAATCAAGAACTAATTCACTGATAATTTATTGTTGCAAATGTATTTATTTGTATGATAACGAAATAAACGACAAAAAAACTGATCCGATTAAGACAAGGCTTATCATTTGTTATCAAAACTTAATTTCTTCATTTTTTTGTTTTTACGAAAATGCTTATCTATCATAAAAAGTATGTATGCTTCACTAGATTTGCATATTTAGAACTATGATTAGCTTATCTTGTTATCATTTACTCACTCTACGCTATTATTATATTTCAATTTTTTTTTTTTTGTTATCCAACTTAACGCCTATTTTTATTGATCAAACAAATTTTAGCAGCAGTGAAATGTATTTTAAATATGTAAAAAATAGTAAATAAAATTTTGTCCAATCTATTAAATTTTTTTATTTCCATTTAGCTAACTTAACAGAAGGAGGAAAAAAATGCTTTTGATAAATTTAAATTGATAAACTTTTTGATGATAAGAATTTAAATTAGCAGATAAAATGAAATATTTGATAAGGAAAAAAAATACTTTTTGATAAATTTAAATTGATAAACTTTTTGATGATAAGAATTTAAATTAGCGCGAATAAAATAAAATATTTGATAATGATTTAAAAATGATAAAATTTCTTGTTGTTTTATTTTTTTAAAAATGATATAACAACGGAAATTTTTTCTTTTTTTTTTTCTAATAATTGATCATTTGGTTAAAGTTTTTATTTTGCTTAGCTTATTTTACTAAAATAGAGTAAACAAAAAGAGCATAAATGATAAGATCATCATTTCTCGAGAATATTTTGTTTTCGTAGAAAAAAAAAATTAGATCAATTCTTTTTTTTTTTGTTTTATCATTCACTAACTTAAAGTATAATTTAATAAATAGAATAAACAAAACGAGCCTAAATGATAACATCATCATTTCTCGAGAATATTTTGTCTCGTAAAAAAAAAGAAAAAAAAATTAGATCAACTAAATTGATAAATTCTTTTTTTTTTTTTGTTTTATCTTTCACTAACTTAAAAAAGTATAACTTAATAAATGAATTTTACGAATGAAATTATTTCTCTTCGCATTTTTTTAATTTTCTTTTTTTCTTTCATTCATTTAAAAATTTTTGAAAAATTAATTTTTTAAATTATTTATATTTATTTTTTGTCTTTGATTATAATTTCTGAAAAATGAAATTTTTATGAGTTTTTTTCGCTTTTTTTTTTTCTTTTTTCTTCAAAAAGATGAAATTCTGCTTCTTTTTTTTCCTTCATTTTTATTCGTAAAATTTAATTTAATTTTTCATTTACTTTCTGAAAGTTCTTCAATAGAAATGAGTTAAATAGCCTGGAAAACACTTGAAATATTCGAATAAAATTTTTATAAATTTATATTGATACTAAGCATCTAATATTTTTTACTGATATGCAAAAAAGATATCACTGATTGAATTAAGTTTTATCACTAATAGTATAAATTAATCGTTTTATTCTTATCATAAATAGTTAAATTAATCGTTTTATTCTTATCATAAGCACCATAAATTAATCTTTTAATTCTTAGCAATAATTGATAATTTTAGCAATAAAATGCGTGTAATATATATTTCTTATCATTTTACGCTATTTTTTAATTTTATTATTATCTGTTTATAATTATTTTTTGTTAATGTTTATGATAACAAGTATTGTTTATGATAACAAGCATTATTTTAATAACTTAAAATCATTATCTAATTTGATAATTATCATATAATCATTACATATGTAATCAATTTCTTTTTCTACTCCATACTTTAAGCTAGGAATAGTTTAGTAGTAGTAATCAACAATTTGCATTTGTTGTTCGAGATGTTAAAATGAGAAATATTGAAGAACATGCGTCCATATCCTAATCTCCCATAGGAATCTCTCCCTCTCTCTCTCTCCCCTCTCTATATATGTATATATCTATATTAATATGAATCTCGACTATATACAATCGAGAAAAAAACTTTTTTTCATAGATTATTGCTCTATATTTTATTCTTCATTAATATTTATCATCTATATTATTTGATCATTAATAGCTAAAAAAAAAACATATTAGGAAATAATCTTTTATCTTATCAATTATGATAAGATTCATTTGTGGAATTTTTTTTTCCAATGACTAACTCATCTATTATATGATAATTCTAATGAAAAATATAATTTAGAATATTTATAGGCTTAAATAGAGAGAGAGAGAGAGAGAGAGAGAGCGAGAGAGAGAGATGAAAGTTTTCATTTTCAAATACTTCTATGTTAAATTTAATTTCCATTTCGTTTACAAGCGAAAAAAAAAAATTAAATATATAAGTAAAGTAAGAGCATAGCATTTATTTATTTCTTTTTTTTGCGAATAAAATAAATTAGTTTTAATGAAAAGGATTTTTTATCATTTTTCTAACATTTATCATTCATTTTTATCATATTTTAGAAATGATATAAATGTATTTGCTAGCATTATTATTTATTAAATTTCATTTCAAATATTTTATCATATTTCTATTACTTCATATAGTCTCGAGAATGAAAAGTTTGGTATCAATAGCAATATAGTCTAATCAAGTATGTATTTAAATTGAGTATTGAATATCCAATTTATTGTTTTTTTTTTTTTAAATTTTTGGAATGAATTTTTTTTTTGATAAAATCATCTGATAACGAATAGGTGAAATTTAAATATTTTTTATGTACTAAATTAGATATCGTCTGATAACAATGAATAAGTATTTAATATCATTATCAATATGAGATTATATTGAAATGTGATATTTTTTATTATCACCAGATAATTTAAGATAATTTAACTATTAATTTTACATAATTGATTATTTTTTTTTTGAAATATTTCAACAAAAGTAAATAATTAAAAGAATTGTGAGACGAAACATCATTAGACTATTCTCGAGATTTTGATGAGCATAATATCAGCATAATATCAGTAGTATGTTTGTTTTGCGAATGGGATAAGTTGAAGTATTGAATATCTAAGTGCTTCAAAATTGACAACACATATCTGATAATCAAAATTTTGCATGCTGTTATTTGAGCCAAGTATGGCTAACTAAAAATGATTTTAAGCCTAATTATTTAATTATTCGTTAAATTTAATGTGTTAATTCGAAAAATATCCATTCAATAATTTTTACTCATTAAATGAAATAATTGAAAATTTAAAATCATTTATCAGTTGTTATTCATTATCACTTGTTTAATAATGTCAATGATCATTTTCAATGAAATAATTGAAAGATTTGAAATCATTTATCATTTGCCATTCATTATCATTGTTTAACAATGTCAATCATCATTTTACAATCATTATCATACATATCATATAGCTATCGCAACTCATTGCTTGCTATCATTATTATCAGTTAACAATAATATCATAAATCAATGCTCAATAATACTTTTTCCTTTGATGTGTAAAACTCTCAGGAATTAGTTGAAGTGAAGAGGAGATTAGCAATCTTATGATTGCAAGCTGACAATTTTATTCATCGTTTTTTTTTTTTTTTTTTTCACTCCCACAAATGATAATTTGCAATCACACTTGTCTACTTAACATCTTTAACTTCTGATATCTTCTGCTCTTCTATTTTCTATCCTTTCATATATGCATATTATCGATTTGAATTTATTCAAATTATTATCATGATTATTTTACGCATTCGTTCGTTATTGATTTCAGTTTATATCATATCTTATCATTAATTTTATTTTATTTTATCTTTCCTTATCAATTACTAATATTATTTTATGCATTCGTCATTGATTTCAGTTTTAATCATCTCTTATCATTAATTTTATTTTATTTTATCTTTCCTTATCAATTACTAATAGATTGCTCCTTTTTTTCCTTTTTAAATTCATTTTTTAATTTCATAATTTATATTTTTAATTACTTATAATCCTTATTGATTTTATTTTCATTCGTTATTGATTTCATCTTATATCTTCTCTTATCATTAATTTTATCTTATATCTTCTCTTATCAATTACTAATAAATTGCTCCTTTTTTTCCTTCTTAAATTCATTTTTCAATTTCATAATTTAGATTATAAGTAATTTTAATTGGTTAGGTTAATTTTTATTTGCAACTTTTACTCTTTAATATGTCCCTATTTATGTTTATATAAATTATCACTTAAAGCTTATTATTTATCAATTATCTTAAAGAAATGATAGTTGTTAAAATTCTTATTAGAATTTAATAAAATATTTTACTGAGTGAAATTAAGTATGATAATTTCATAAATTGATCTTCTTGAATCGCGCTTATTTTTATCAATCACAAAATGATCATCTTTATTTTTTATCCACATTATTGTTCCTATTTGATAAATTTTAATATTGATTTTGAACTATGATGGTCAAATTGACGAGAATTCGTTAAATTATCAAATGATAATAGCTTTTATCACAGGATGAGAAATCGTCGTTTCTGAACTATGATGATCAAATTGACGAGAATTCGTTAAATTATCAAATGATAATAGCTTTTATCACAGGATGAGAAATCGTCGTTTCAATGAATCATTCATACGACGAGCGATAATTTGCTCATTAGCAATATTCTTGATATCAGCAATACAAATGATACGTTTAAATTCCGAAGAACAGCAAAAATTACAAAAGCAATTTTTACCGTATCAAACAACAACAACAACAAATTATCAATTTTCAACAACGAAAATTATTGGGTATTTTACCAAAATGTAAAATGAATATAAAAATTTTGTTTAGTTATTTCAGTTACAAAAATAAAAAAAGAAAAAATAAATTTTTTATTAAATAAAATTTTAAATAATCAAAATTTATCTTAACAGTTTATCAGCATGTTTACATAATTTGAACGTTAAAGGAATTAATAAATGAAATGTTGATTGAAAATTTCAAATAATCAAAATTTATCTTAACAGTTTATCAGCATTATGCCTACACAATTTGAACATTTAAAAAATTCATAAATAAAAATTTTATTTAAAAAATTTCAAAATAAAATTTATCTTAACAGTTTATCAGTATGCTTACGTAATTTGAACATTTGAAGAAATTAATAATAATTAATAATGAATTTATTACTATTATTATAGTAATGAAACGACACGAATAGTAATTGATTCAAATGATGTAGGACAATTTCCACCGGATCAGTTCACTCTCGAACAACGACGTCGTGGAGCAAGTAAATGATTACTGTATTTTGAATTGAAAATTTTATTTATTCATAAAATTTAAATTATTTCAAATTTTATTTTTAATTACTTGTCTAATTGAAAATTATTAAGCTTAATTAAAATTATTATTAATAGTAGTAACAGTAATTGTAGTAATAAAAAATACAATGATGTGCAAATTAATTCAAATAATTAATATTATTTACAGTAATCCTACATATTATTGGACTGATTTATATGTTTATTGCGTTAGCTATTGTTTGTGATGAATTTTTCGTACCATCATTGGGTGTTATTACTGATAAATTGGCAATCAGTGATGATGTTGCAGGTATTAGATTGATTATACGGTAAACAATTGTAGTTTGCTTAATTGTATCATTGAAGAAGAATTATGAATAAATAGTTGCCCGTAAATTATCAGATATTTGGAAATGATTTTTGATAAAATCAGAAGCAATAATTTTATCAAAACCATTAACGAAAAAATTATATAATACTTTTAAGTGATTAAATGATAAAATGATTGACAAGGAATGTTAATTTAATTTCAACATTTACTCATTTACTCAATCTATCTCACTTTTTCTTTATTCTTTTCAGTTTAAAATAAAAAAAAATTCATAGTTATCATTTAAATTGAAAGATAATCATTCCATAGTGTAACATTAATTCATTGATAATTGTTATCAGAGCAGTATTAGTATTAGTTCTACTAGTGATAATCTCATGATTAATGATTTCTATTTGATAATGATTTCATACATTTGTTTTTTCAAAATTTTCTATAATTTTATTTAAATTATAGGTGCAACATTTATGGCTGCTGGTGGTTCAGCACCAGAATTTTTCACATCTGTAATTGGTGTTTTTATTGCTGAAAATAATGTTGGTATTGGTACCATAGTTGGTAAGTTTTATATTTATCACAGAAATTTTTATCAATTATTTATCAGTGCGTTTGTTAAAATTCAAATTAATATCTTCATAAAATGAAAATACTAATCCTGGCAAATATTTCAGGTAGTGCTACATTTAACATACTTTGTGTCCTATCATGTTGTGCAATATTTTCTCGTAGTGTTTTACATTTAACCTGGTGGCCTTTGTTCAGGTATTCTTATCAACCAAATACTTTTTAAACTTATCAGATTGTAATTTACTTTTTTAAACTTATCTGATTATAATTTAATTTCAAATAATATTTCGAATATGAAAATGAAATTCATCTTGTTTAATTTCTAAGCAATTTTATTGTTTATCAATTTAAAAAAAAAACCTTGAAAAATTGCGCCAGGTCAATTTAATAATTCACATATACTGTAATACGGCGAAAAAATTTATAATAACCCTACGATACAGTATTTTCTTATTGTATTGCAAACTACTTATGATATGACGATACTGTATTGGATATGCTTAACAGAATTTTTATCATATCATTCCATTTTTTTTACATATACTGTAATACAGCTGGAAATTTATAATAGTCCTATGATATAGTATTTTCTTATCGTAGTGGAAACTACCTATGATATGATGATACTGTAATTAGATATGCTTAACAGAATTTCTTATTCTATCATATCAGTCCATTTTATTATCAAACATCAATCAAAACATATTCAGTTATATACTTTACAGAGATGTGGCATTCTATGTGGTAGCATTATTTATGCTAGTTATTTTCTTTCTGGATGAACAGGTAAATCTTGTCCAAATTTATTTTTCAAATAATGAAATTTAAAATTTAGATAGATGGAAAATTAAGTATTAATTAAAATTATCATTTCTATTATTAAGTAATTGTAATTTGTTAAATTAATTTAGATTTTTGGTTCGAAGCTTTTGGTTTATTTGTCATTTATATATTATATTGTACATTTATGAAATATAATGAAACTATCGAGAATTTCGTTAAATATTGTTGTCCAAATAAGGAAGCACAAGAAGACGAAGAAGATGGAATACGAAAAATGTCAATACAAGAGGTAAAAATAAAAGAAAGAAATTACAATATGATATTGATAACTTATCAGATGATTATATTTTAAAAAAAAAGTAAAATGAAATAAGAAATTTAAATTTAAAAAATTAATAAATGATTTATTAAATATATCATATAAAATTAAAAAATTGCAATGAATGAGATAATTAAAAGAATTTTAAATTTTAAAATTACTAAATGAAATTGCTAAATTTGATGAATTGCAGCTTAACTCATTAATGTAGTATTTCTTCTTTTGAAAAAATTTCCAAATTTTTCTATAGCAAAATGTTTAATTCAATTATGGAATTAATGAATTCTTTTTCCTTTAAATTAATTCCGATTTATAAACTTTATTCAAAAAAACAATTAGCCAATCAATTTTATCGAATAAATCTCTTTTTTACTCATTAAGTTTGCTTGGAAATTTTTAATAAAATTAGCTTTACCGTATTCTAAAATAACTTTTCATCTGCTATTAATCGTACCGTATTCTAAAGTAACTTTTTGCATGCTATTAATCGTATTCAAATAACCTTTTATCTGCTGTTAATCGTACCGTATTCCAAAATACTTTTTTATCTCTTTAGTCACACCGTACTTAACAATAACTTTTCACTTGTTATTAGTCATACCGTATCCTGAATTAACTTACCTGCCATTAATCGAAATACTAAATTTTTGCTCATAACCTTCAATTATTTTATATAAATTGCCTATTTTAAAAGCAATATATCAATTTTAGCATATGAATTATATATATATGTAAGTGTATGTGTGTATGTGTATGTATGAATGTATGTGTATGTATGAATGTATGTGTGTGTATGAATGTATGTGTGTGTGCATTGATATATTTATTTTATATAATAAATAAAGAAAATGGAAAAAAAACTTGGTGATTTTTCAAGAAAATACGAAATTATTTGAATTTCTTTTCCATATCATTATATTTCGAATATAATTTCGAATTAAAAAAAATTCAACCAAAAGAAAAAATTTGAATTGAAAAAGAAATTTGAATTAAAAAAGAATTTGAATTTAAAAAAGAAAAACGAAATATAAATTTTATTAGAATAATATTTTATAATGCAAAAATATTTCTTTCATTTCATTTAAATAAAATGGAAATTTTATGAGAAATTTAAAGATTTAATAATTTTGCCAGCAAAAGCTTTTTAATCATAAAAAAATGCTAATCATTGATAATGTTTTGATTGATCGATTATAATTCACTTATCAATATTATTTTAGCCTAATTATTTGATAAAATTATATTAAATTTTTAGAAAGATAATACGGTAAAGTATAATTCGGATTGTATGCTATTGTATCACGTGCACAATCAATGCAAAATGATTCGATGATTACTGATAATCAGCAACAGTATATCTCGACTTATGATCGATCTAATTCATGCTTTCGAGCATACGATAACTTCTCACGTCGTCAATCATTTCCAATTTTGCATAGCGGTGCAATTTTTCGGAATGGAATTATTCAACTTTTATCCGAAGTCTCGATCCGTTGCAAGAAGGTATCAATGAAGGTATGCTAAATTATAACAATTTGATTATATACATTATCATAATTTTTATCTTATCAATGAAGGTATGCTAAATTATAACAATGATTATATACATTATCATAATTTTTTATCTTATCAGTGAAGGTGTACTAAGTTATAACAATGATTAATACATCTTCATAATTTTTTTATCTTATCAATGAAGATATGCTAAATATAATAATGATTATAACATTATCATAATTTTTTATGTTATCAATGAAGGTATACTAAGTTGTAGCAATGATTATTTATCTATTTATTTAAATTTTAAATTCAAATAATTTGAATAATTCATATGCTATATAAAATATTCCAAATGCATATATCGATAATTTGAAATTATTCAGCAATTAAAATTAGCATAATTTTAATATTTTATTGAGATTATTCGTAAAATGATAATTATTGATTAGTTCTACGATCATAGTTTGATAAAAGATAAAAACATATCACAGTAAACATCTAAGCTTGTTTAGAATTTTAGTAAAATTTAAATTTTTTAAATTTACAAATAAAATATAATATTTTGTTGGCTGTTTTACCGCGAAATCAAAAATATCTTATGTTTAACAATATTTTTCCATCATTATCACCAGTGAGATAATATCACTTTTATCATCAGTCAGCATTCAAATTCAAGGAATTTAACAATATATATCATCGATCTGATAAAAATATCATTAAATTTGTAAAAAACAAATTTTATTATTATCAGATTAGTTTGCAGCTATTTAAAGTTCATTTTTAAGTATAAATTAATACGATCAGAAAGCTGTTAAATAAAAGTGATAAGTGCGAGGTGATTGAAAATGATGGATGAAATGGTTTGATAAAATTTATCAAAACTTTTTTTTTTGATTTTATCCTAAATCGCATCTTTCATAACAACACAAATTACTTCCTTCTAATTCATACATATATACATTTATGTTAGTATTAAAATTTTCTTATGATTATTCGAAATTAAATTTTTTCGAGATTAAATTTTTCCAATTCGAGATTAAACTTTTTATTCGAGATTAAACTTTTTATTGTAAAGTATCCTTTCAAAATTTCCTATTTGCTAAAAAGTTTCCATCATATTATCAATATAAATTTGCAGCTATAATATTTGTAATAATTTTATACGAAATTATCATTCAATTTTTTTGAAAAATTTCTTCTGATAATTTTTTTTTATCAAAAGAAATTTTTTTATCAGAAATTTTTATAATCTATAAATATTGATTGAAAATATTTTTTAAAAAAAACCAAATATAGAAATTATATAAAATAATTTTTTTTTCTGAGTTTTTTCTTGCATCTAAGGTGTGCAAATAAATATTCCGTTTAATCATTTTAATCTCGAGATTATCTTTTGGGAAAGAGAGAGAGAGAGAGAGGAATTATGATTGACATCGATAATGTCAACATCATCTCATGAATGCTTTTACTGAATTTATCTTATCATTTGATTGTTTACACTCTCAAATTTCAGAATTTAAATTTTATTTTAAATTTAAATTCAGAAAATGAAAATAATAATACGGCAGCAATAGCAGGTCAAATTAAACTTAATGAAATTATTCGTGATTGGCAGTATCATCCAAATGATCGAAAGGTTTTAATTATCATTTTATCAAATTTATAGATAAATTAAAAATTATCAATCATATAAACAGTCAATGATGATTATTATTCTTACTAAGTTAGCAAGTAGTATTTCTATTTATAGCAAAATATCTGATTAAATTTCTAATCAAACTAAGAGCATCGTTTAATTCTCGAGAAAAAAAAAAAATGAAACTTTCTAGCTATTTCTATCAAATCTATTCATTCTAAATAAATAATTTCAAAAATTAGTAACCTAAAATTTAATTATCATTTTTACTTCGTTTAATCAAATTTTTCCACTGATAATAAAAAATATCATATGATAATTGATTAAATTTTTTTTAAAAATTTTATAGTTTCATACGGCACGTGAAATGGAACGTACGGATGCAGAATTAGGTCGAAGTATTATCACAACTAAACGTACCTCAATTTGTCCCAATAAAGCAAGCGTATCAGAAATTGTAATAATTGTTGAATAATTCGTTTTTTATTAATTTAAATTCTTTTTGTTTAACCTTTCTTGAAGTATTAGATTATTACGCAATGAAAATTTATGATCTTTTGCAAATTCTAAAAATTTAGCAACGAATTATGAAATTTAAATTAATTTCAAAGTGAGTACGGTAGTTTAATTACTAATAATTCGATTGCAATCAAGCTATGCAACGAATTATGAAATTTAAATTAAGTATAGTAATTTAATTATTAGTAATTCGATTACAATTAAACCATGCAAAGAATTATGAAATTTAAATTAATCGAAAGTAATTATGGTAATTTAATTATTAATAATTCGATTACATTTAAACTATGCAACGAATTATGAAATTTAAATTAATTTCAAAGTGAGTACGGTAGTTTAATTACTAATAATTCGATTGCAATCAAGCTATGCAACGAATTATGAAATTTAAATTAAGTATAGTAATTTAATTATTAGTAATTCGATTACAATTAAACCATGCAAAGAATTATGAAATTTAAATTAATTGAAAGTAATTATGGTAATTTAATTACTAATAATTCGATTACATTTAAACTATGCAACGAATTATGAAATTTAAATTAATTTCAAAGTGAGTACGGTAATTTAATTATTAATAATTCGACTGCAATTAAACTATGCAAGAACTATGAAATTTAAATTAATTAAAAGTAATTGTGGTAATTTAATTATTAATAATTCGATTACAATTAAGCTATGCAACGAATTATGAAATTTAATTTAATTTCAAAGTGAGTACGGTAAATTAATTATTAATAATTCGATTTAAATAATAAAAAGAAATGATTGTTTTGCTTTCTATTATGTTAACAAATAATTATAAAAATTTAAATTTACAACACTTTTCATGAATTTTAAAAATTGACAAAAAAAGTTATAAAAATTTAAATTAATTAATATAAAATAATTCCAGTATTTTAATTAATTATCAATTTGATTATTAGATAATTGAGTATCGGAAATGATAATTTTTAATTTATTTTAGAAAGAAATGCTTGAAGAAAATGAGGAAAAACCATTAGATATGACATGGCCCGAGAAATTTCATCGTCAATTTATTTATCTTCTCCTTTCACCAATTTTATTCCCATTATGGGTAACACTTCCTGATGTTAGGAAACAGGTATCACATTATTATTATTATCAGTTCTTATCATTGAGATTATCATTTCATATATTTATATCAAAAAAAAAGGCACAGAAAAAAATGAATATTTATTATGTATATAAAGAAGACAATTATTGATTAACATAAGAAAAAAACGAAATTGAATTTATCGAAAATTTGATAATGAATTATGGCATTCTTATCAAATTTTATCTCTTTCCCTCTCTCTTTTTTTTCTCTCCTTCTCTTTCCCCTCTCTCTCTCTTTCTTTAAAAGAATACAATCATTGAAATTAAATTATATTTTCAAATTATTGTTAATAGTATTTGAATTGAGAATGCCCGAAAATGGTTTCCAATTACATTTATTGGTTCAATTTTTTGGATTGCATTTATTCATATATTATGGTTTGGATGGCAAATACAATTGGAGAAACCATTGCAATGCCTACAGAGGTCAGTGGAAAATTTTTTGACCTTATCTTATATTATTTATCAATTTTGATAATTAATTAATCAATTAATTGACTGATATAATGTTTATCAATTCCTGCTGTTCAAATGAAATCAACCTCATTTATACTATTTATCAACTCTGATAATTAGTTAATCAATTAATTAACTGATATAATGTTTATCAATTCCACCAATCACATAAAATTAATCTCATTTTACATCATTTATCAGTCTTGATAATTAATTAACCAATTAGTTAGTTGACATAAATTTATTAGCTTTGCCAGTCAAATCAAATTAGCCTCATTTTACATTATTTATCAATTTTGATAATTAGCTAATCAGTTAATTAATTGATATCAATTCTATTGAAGAAATGAATCAAATAGAAAAAAATTTATATCTGAAATATTTTTAAATATATAAATATTTGGTTTGTCAACTAGAAATGAATATATATTTTTTTTTTTAAAAAAGACTGCTCATTTACATTTTTCAACTTTTGCTAATTATTTATTTAACACATGTAATGTTTACAATTACAAAAAAATTAACAACAAATTCAAGATCAACGGTGATATCATTATCATCATTATCACTTCTGTTTAATCAAATGATTAAATAGAAAAAATAAATAAATAAATCAATTCATAACATTTAGAATTTCGCAAATTTTTTTTAAAAAAATAGATATCTGAATAAATTGATTTTCCCAATATATTTGCTTATAATCAAATAATAAATTTTTTGATAAATTTGAATAAAATATTTTGAAATAAATAATCAAATATAAAATTTAATTAATTAAATTCTTTAAAAATTTTTAATTAAAAATTTACATCATTTACGATAGGACAATATTTTATTGATTGAAAAAATGGTAAAACTATAAATTTTAGGTAATTGGATTGACAATATTGGCCGCTGGAACAAGTATACCTGATTTAATTACCAGGTAGATATTACTAATTTAAACGAGCAAATAGAATTTGTGTATGAGCAAAATTTAAATGCATTATTAAATGAATGTGCATTGCATGCAGCATGCACATGCATTACGAGAGTCGAGAGTCGGGAGAATATGGATAAAGGCAGGCTATCGAATAAATATAATTTGATAATTTTAATCATCCGAAAGAGAGCAAAATTTTTGCATCAATTTTTCCTAAGTTAATTTATAAAAAATTTAGATTTACTTCCGAATGATTGCTATGCTAAAAGATATATTATTGATTTTTTGCGTGTGAAGCATATATTAAAAAAAATTATTCTTTTATCCGAAATTTGATTAATAACATTTTAGAACTTAATTAATTAATTAATTATTTTAAGTGTTATTGTGGCAAGGAAAGGTCTTGGTGATATGGCTGTATCAAGTTCTGTTGGTAGTAATATTTTTGATGTATGCGTTGGGTAAGTAAATTTTTTGCTTTTTTTTTTTAAAATATATTTATCCAGGAAAAAAAACTTCGGGAATGATAAGTAAGAGATTTGGTTAAGTTCGAGAATGGAAAATACAGGAATTCAGGTTTTCCCTTTAAAATAAATCCCTAAACCTGAATTTATAACGGTAAAATTTGATTATTTCTAATTTATATACAAATAATTTGCTTAATTAAAATATTAATAATTTGTAATACAGATGGATCTTATCTAAGAATATTATCAAAATCTTTATCATTTTACACTGATTATTTTGCTTTATTTTTTGTTTTTGTAGGCTACCAATTCCTTGGTTACTATTTTTCATTGTTGAACCTCTTCGTAATCCTGGTAGCACTCAAAATTACATTTCAGTATCCAGGTATGATATTATCAAATTTTTTTTTTTATCAAATTTATACTTTTGTTGTCTTTTCTTGCAATGCAAAACTTTCAAATAATTATATAATGCAAATGAGAAGAATTAAAATTTGAGATAATTTGATTTTGATTAAAATATTTTTTAATAAATTTATAATCGAATTTTGATTGGGAATTTGATTAAATAATAATTTTTTCAAATTTTTTCATCACAGTAATAAATTTGAAATATCATTGACTTTATAGTAGCAAATTTAAAATATCATTGACCATAAAGTAATAAATTTAAAATATCATTGACCATAAAGTAATAAATTTAAAATATCATTGACCTTACTATAGCAAATTTAAAATATAATTGACCTACAGTAATAAATTTAATATATCACTGACCTTACAGTAATAAATTTAAAATATCATTGATCTCACAGTAATAAATTTAAAATATCATTGACCTTACAGTAATAAATTTAAAATATAATTGACCTACAGTAATAAATTTAAAATATCATTGATCTCACAGTAATAAATTTAATATACCATTGACCTTACAGCAATAAATTTAAAATATCATTGACCTTATAGTAATAAATTTAAAATATCATTGACCTTATAGCGGCAAATTTAAAATATCATTGACCTTTTGCAGCAATGGTTTGATATGTAGTGTTGGTATGCTTTTCATTATGCTTGTCGTACTTGTCGCATCAATTGGCTTATCACATTGGAAAATGAATAAATTATTTGGTTTTATCATGATTATATCATATATTGCATTTTGTATTTTTGCTGTCGCTCTCGAGATGGATTATTTTACCTGCCCACTCAAAATGCTAATTATTTTTAGCTTATTTTAATTAGATAACAGAAAAATAAACGTATGAAATATATGGTAGAAATTAAATGAAATTCAATTAAACATGATAATTCTAATCAGTATTTTATCAATAAAATAATAATTCTAATCAGTATTTTATCAATAAAACAAAAAAGAGAAAAGGTCACAGAATCACAGAATTATTCTTCAATTGTTTGTTTCGCATATAGTTTTATTTGTTGATTGGAATGTTGAAATATTTACAATTTTTAATTTGTTTATAAATTTGAATTTACATTTCTTCATTATCTTATCACTCCTTGTAATATTGATATGTTATAGTTGTAATGATATAATTTTGTTTTAATTAGTAAATTGATAAGTGTAATTTGTTTTGTTCAGATGTAGCTTGTTATTTTTAATTATGTACAAAACGTATAATAAATTTATTTTAAAAATTAATTTCATTTCATTAGTTCATCTTAATCAAAGAGATAAATTTGATTAAATGATAAAATGATAATACCTAAATAAGTCGTAAAAAAAATGAAAGAAATACGAAAGTTAAACTTACAGAAATTAATTATGCAAAATTTCATTGCAAATAATACTGAAATTTTATTTGCTAAAATTTTTTCTAATGGAAAAAATTATTTTATAATTTCAAAAAAAAAAAATATCTTCATTTAATTGATATAAAATAAGCAAAATATTTGATAACATTTAAAGCAATCAAAAAATAAAAAAAGAAAGAAAAAAAAATCACTGATATAATTTCAATGACTGATAAAAAAAAAAAATCAATCAATCAATCAATTTATCTTTTTCACATTATTAAATGTTATCTTAAACGAATTTACTGTTAATAAATAATCAATCATACAATTTCAATTTATCACATAACTTTTTGTATTGCATAAATTTTCCAAATTTTATTTTTATATAAAAAAAAAAACTCAAAAAAGAAAAAAGAGAAAGATGAAATTTGTTAAAATTTTTCAATCGAACAAGAATTAAGCAAACGAAAATTGAAATAATTAAATTTTTAATTTAAAAAAAAGAAAAAAAGACAATACAAAATGTTACATTCACAAATTGAAAATCGTTTTTTCTTATAAAATTTATCGAAAATAAAAATATTTTCAAATACAATCATTTTATCATATATGCGCGTCATTTTTTTTTTTCAAATTTATAAAACAAAACGAAAAAAAAATTAAATTCAAACATTTTTTAAATGACAACGAAAATAAACAATCAAAGAAGCAAACATTAATTGATTAATTAATTAATTAATTAATTAATTGATTAAAATAAGAAATCAAAATAATCAACTTGAGAAAGACAACATGGGTTGTTCTGATGGTATAGAAAGAAAAATAAAAGAAAATGAAAACAAAATTTTTTTTTTTTTCAAAAAAAAGTTTGATGAACTGAATGAATGAATTATGTTATTTGTTTAGCAAATAATGCAATATGATAATTTCATTTGAATTCAATAAAATGTTAATGTCAAATTAGTTGCTTGATATCTGATAAATTTGATTAGCTAAAATGTTAATTTAAATCTATCAGTATTGAATTATCAATTATCATCCATCCTACCTTATACAAATAATTGATTATCTATAATTTAATACATTTCTGTTGTTTGAGTAAATTTAAAATTGAAATTTAATTTCCCAGTTCATCATCCTCTTTCAAAATGACTACATGGAAAAGTTAAAAACGAAGGAGTAAGATGAAAAATTTAAAAAAAAACAACTTATTTATCTTATTAAATTATTAAACTTTCAGAAGATATGTTATTCAACAAAGGTCAAAATTAGCACAAAAGGTCAGCTAAAATAAACTTTGAACTTTTAGGCAAATTTGATGAAATAATTTGGTTATATTAATTTTCAAGGAAATTAAAATAAATTGCAAGTAATTTATTAAATTTTTAAATTGCATTAATTCTGAAAAATTGAAATTAAATTAAGAAATTTTATCATCCAATTTTTTGCTTTCCGAAAATTAATCCGGAAAAAATCCGGAATAAATGAACCTTATCTGCATCAAATTAGAAATTACTACACACACACACACACATACATAAATACTTGATTTGATACATATATTCATACATATATATATATCAGTGATAACACAAATAGCAAATTACATATCATTTTTCTTTGGTTCTTTTCTGCAAAATTTATCAGAAAGAGAGAGAGAATGAGAGAGGGAGAGAGAAAAAAAAGGAATCTAAAATTATAAAATTAACAAAAGTTGTACAAAAATGTGAGAAAATTTTTTTCATTTTTAGGAATGATAATAAAATATAAGAAATTGTTAGCAACAAATATCAGGATCAATGATTGATGATAAATTTCATTTCATTTTAAATCAGATTATTTGATATATTCGAAAATTCATAAAAGGATCATTGATTTTCGATGATTAATTTTATCAATGAAATATAATAAATTTATCATATATAATTTTATCATTTTAGATAAGCAAATATTTATCTAATTTTTATCTGATTATGATTGATCCTAGATTCTAATGATAAAAAAAAAAAAAGGAAAAGTACGGATTCATTGATATTCTCCTAATTACATATTTTTTTCTACGAAATTCTACAATTTATCATTTACCGCGGTACCGGTGTTGTACTGGTAACACATTGCTCATCACGGATAAGTGATACTCCACTACTTTCTTCACCATCCAGGTCGATTATATGTAATTCATTACCGGTTGTTGGCCTACAACTTGTTGATTTCCAATGAGTTCGTAAACCTGACGGAGAAATATACTTCTTACCTGTAAAATAATAGACTATTCATTTTGTAAAATTTAAAAGATCTCTTCTCATAACGTCATTTTTCCGTGTAAATTGACGTAAACTTATTATTAATAAACATATACGTATACAAGTAAAAACTTCGAGAATGAAATTCACACAAATTCTCGTCTCATAACGTCATTTTTCCATGTAAATTGACGTAAATTTATTATTAATAAGCATATACGTATGTAAGTAAAAATTTCGAGAATTTTAAAAGTCACTTTAAAAGTTTCGAGAATATTAAAAGTCACTTTAAAAGTTTCGAGAATTATTAAAAGTTACTTTAAAAGTTTCGGGAATATTAAAAATTACTTTAGAAGTTTCGAGAATATTAAAAGTTACTTTAAAAGTTTCGAGAATATTAAAAGTTATTTTAAAAATTTCGAGAATTTTAAAAGTCACTTTAAAAGTTTCGAGAATATTAAAAGTTACTTTAAAAGTTTCGAGAATATTAAAAATTACTTTAGAAGTTTCGAGAATATTAAAAGTCACTTTAAAAGTTTCGAGAATATTAAAAGTTACTTTAAAAGTTTCGAGAATATTAAAAATTACTTTGAAAGTTTCGAGAATATTAAAAGTTACTTTAAAAGTTTCGAGAATATTAAAAGTTTTGTAAACTTTTTTGAAATTAGAAAAAATAAAAATGAAATAAATTAATGAAATTAAAAATAAAAATACCGCAACATGAACAATTGTACGGTCGTTCATTGGTATGTAAACGTTTATGAAGTTTCAGATGGACAAATTGCGTAAATTTTGCATTACACAGATCGCATGGATAAGGCTTCTGACCATTATGAAGTCGTAAATGTGTCTTCAAATTTGACATACTGCTAAAGCGTTTTTGACAAACTTCACATTGATGCGGTTTCTCACCTAAAAAAAAATGAAATTTAATTAAATTAATAACTGAATTGATTAAATTTTCTTGCTTGATAAATTTGATAAGATTTTAGCAAACAAACGAAATTGATAATTAATTTAAAAATAAAAAGCAGATAAAAAATAAAATCAAATATCTCCATCTTATGAAAATATCTCGTTTTTTCAAATATTATTCTACCGTACTCAATCAAATTAAAAAACTTTCGGGCATATCTAGTACTTTAAATATGATATTCTTAACAGTAGAGGAGATAAGGGAAAAAAAATTATATCATTCTTATCATTCGTATACATATACTATAAGCTTCATTTATGGAGCGAAAAATTTTCAATCTTCGAAATTCGAAGCTTCAAATTTATTGACTATCAAATCAATTGTAGGAAAAAACAGAAGAACAATAAAGATAAATTATATCATCTTTAAGATAAAATTGATAAACAGTTTGAATTAAACTGATCAAAACTAAAATAAATATATCATCTTTAAGATAAAATTGATAAATAGCTTGAATTAACTGATTAAAACTAATTATATCATCTTTAAGATAAAATTGATAAACAGTTTGAATTAACTGATTAAAACTAAAGATAAATTATATCATCTTTAAAATAAAATTGATTAACAGTTTAAATTAATTTATTACTAACTAAATTAAATTTGATAAGTATTTTTTTAAAAATTGCTATCAAATTTTTTTATCAAAATATTTTCATTTCATTAGAAATCAAAATTTACCGGTATGAACAAGATGATGTTTTTGAAGGTGAGCTAATTGAGTAAATTCCTTGAAACAAATGCTACATTTAAATGGTCGTTCACCGGTATGTGTCCGCAGGTGTACCTTTAAATTTGATAATTGTCCAAATGTTTTGCTACATTCTTTGCATTCATAACGAGTTTTACCGTTAATTTGAGACTGAAATTAAATTCCTTTCTTTTTTTCAGATTTAAATTATATCAATTTTATTTTCAGAATGGAAATAATATTTTAAATATGTGGGAAAAAAAGGGAAAGGAATAAAGAAAATTAATTAATTTCTTTTTATTACTGAAATATAAATATTAGAGAATAAATAATACTAATAATTCGATTTAATTTTATAATTTAAATTTGATAAATTTGTTAAGATTTATTAAATAAAATTTAAGCTTAAATTTTAAATTTTAAAAAAAAAATTCCAATTTTTAATTCTTAGATTTGTTTGAAAAAAAAAAAGGAAAATTTTGAAGAAATGATATACTTTTTGTGCAGGATATGATTGTCTGCTACGTAAATATGGCGAATTACTTGACGCAGCCTGAAAAGCGGTTGGCGAAGTTGCTAATGGCGGAGGCGGAATGCTTAATGGAAGTAGTGGTTGCGGTTGCGCAGCAAAAAATGATGCTTTTGTAGGAGTGGTTGAAGGATAAAGTGTTCCAGCAAGTGTGGTACCAAATGGTGGACTTGCTGTTGCTGCAAATGCAGGTGCAGGTGAGCATGCAGGTGGTCGTCCAGGTGAGCATGATCGTGTAATATGTGGTGTTGCAGCAACACCATGATTTGGCTGTGGTGGTACCCAAATTCCACCTGTTGTAACACCTAAAGCTGAACTACGTCGCCAAAATTCATGCAACAATGTATTGTAAGGATTGATTGTATTCGGTTGCAACGATGGTATTGCGGTTGCTACTTGCGGTACCGCACTTTGTGGAATTTTCGTTGCTACCGGACGATGTACAGGATTTTGGATTACATTAGGTCTCGTAATCCTTTGTAGCCTTTCATTAGTAGTAAGTGGCGAAGTAGGTGATGACCTGAATCAAATTGTAGCAAAATTTGTCGCATTACTTGGATAAGCTTTTCAAAAAAGAATAAAGTTGAAATCGAGAAAAATTGAAATCGAGAAAATTTGAAATCAAGAAAAATTGAAATCGAGAAAAAAGACAAAAAAAAGTCCTATGGTAAGCTAATTGATTACATAAGATGATTACGGTAAATCTTAAATTTACTTTCATTTATATTTTATCTGTTCCAAATTAATTAATTAATTAATTATGCGATATTCGTTATTTTATTCGCAATCTAATTTCGCTTTCTTCTTTTTCTATTCTAAATTTTTGCGAAATTAAGCATACAACGTTGATGCAGAATTAATACTCGATTCGCAATCATCGCTAAGTAGTTGCGTCAAATCGCTAGCAGTTGACGATGTAAATGGCGAATGAACATCGGCGGAACGTTTTGACGTAGTTGACGTAGTAGTACTTGCAACACCAACAGTTGTTAATTCCTTGAAATTAAATGAGTTAGTTTAAATGTTTTTTAATTGATCATTGATAATTTTAATTGATCATTAATAATTTTAATTGGTCATTGATAATTTTAATTGATCATGGATAATTTCAATTGATTATTGATAGTTTTAATTGATCATTCATAATTTTATTTGATCTTTGATAATTTTAATTGATCATTGATAATTTTAATTGATTATTGATAATTTTAATTGATTATTAATAATTTATTGATTTATTTATCCTACAATGATTATTGTCGTGTGAGATTAAAAGTCATATTTAGAAATTATGGTATTTTTTGATAGCTAACTTTAAGTATTTTTATCAAAAAAGATATTTCGGCTTTTTGATACTATTTCTATTTACAGTATAAAAGGTATGATTAGAATTTGCTGATTAATTGATAACTTCTTATCAATTAATCTTACGTAAATATATCATTTACCTGTGTGGTTTTTTTCAGCGAGAAATCAAGTGCTTCTTGTGATAAAGTTAATTGTTGCTGTTGCTGTGATTTCACTTCAACATTTCGACTTGATCCCGGAGCATTTGCTGTTTCAACATATTTTAGAACTGGAAAATTTCTTATCAATTAATTACATACAGAATTACAATTGAGAAATGACTGATAAAAAAATGATTGATAAAAAATGATTGATAAGAAATCATAGTAAAATAAGGAATCACAAATTTTCCTTATATATATACATGTTGATTCAGTGATAAGTTGAATATATTTTTTGAATTAATTTTCTAACTTTTAACTAATCGTTTTTTAACTAATTTTCTAACTTTTATCAAATGATAATATTTATCAAAATCTACTAATTTCAATCATTCTTCATTTAAGGATATAAATTTTCCATAAAATTTCCGGAAAAAATTTTCCAGCAATTTTCCGGATCCAAAATGATCCGATTTTTAGGAATAGCCAAAAAAAGTTCCGACCAAGTTTTTGCCATTTTTTTTCGTTTTTTTTTTCGCAAAATAATATAATAATTATTTTAAAAGTTACTTGTAAGTTTTAGTTAAAAAATTTTTTCGGAAAATTTTTTTCCGTTTTTCTGCTTCAATAATTTTTAGGAAACTGTATGAATGAATAATTTTATTTAATAGTAATTCAATACTTAATTACTACATTATTCTAATTTAAAAAATATACCTTAAACTTTTACCCAAAATTTGGGTAATATTTGCAGAGAGGTGAAAATTTAGAATAATAATCATTTAATAATCATTTCAGAATTATTTATTTTAAAAGTGATTAAATTCAGAAACATATCTCTGGCTGATAATATCGGATAGATTTTTTTGATTTACTTATTTTTTATAAATCACTGATATGTCATATGTGAAATTGTCTTATCATTATTTATCAAATGATAAGTATTACATTTATATTTACATGATATTATCATTTATCATATTTATTCATATGGCACCAAATGATACCTTTTGACGTAGGAACTTTCCAGTAATCGCAAAATGTCGGAAAATTGATACGTTGCGCATAATCTTGACTATACCAATACAGTAATTCCGTATTTGGCTTAATTGGTTTTACCGAATAAAAATAAATTTCACTTTCTACCTAAAATTTGTAAAACCTGGAATAAATAAAATAATAAGATTATTATTATAACGAAATCTATATATTATAGTAAAATTCATTTAAATCGATAATCGATAATCGATAACTTAATCGATAACTTAAATTCTTTGAAAAAAGTTTTCATTCAATTTAACTATATGGAAAAAAAACTAATTTAAAAAATTGAAATACCTAAATATTTCGCTTATCTCATTTAATAAGATTATTACTCTACTAAAATTTATATATTACAGTAAAATTCATTTAAACTGATAATCGATAATTGATAATCGATAACTTTAATTCAATCGGTAATCGATAATTTAAATTTTTTGAAAAAAGTTTTCATTCAATTTAACTATATAAAAAAAATTAATTTAAAAAACTGAAATACCTAAATATTTCGCTTATCTTATCTCATTTATCACTTATCTCATGTTTATCATTAAATTTTATTTTTACAATTGCTATCAAAATTTTCCATAACTTTCAAATTATTTTATTAATTATTAGAACATTTTAAATTAATTTAATTTTTAAAAAACCTAAAATATTTTTTCCCGAAAAAACCTAAAATTAACCTGACAAGCGACTAAATTTTGCGAATCTTTTGTTCGTGCGCGATTAACAAATTTCATCCAATTACTTTTGCGATTTTCGCTAACATCTAACAATCGAATTAATATACTGCCACTACTGCTAAATATTTTCCAAATTGGTTCCCATGGTAGCTCACTTTCAAGAGTGGAACTTGAAGCACCAGCACAATGTGAATGGCATGAAACACCGGCACCGCTAGCTTCTGCTGGACTTACCGTAGCTTCCGTTATATCCGGTTTTTTGTGCTCACCAACCAGTGGTCCAAATCGTGCACCACGTGGAATATAATCCATACTCCAAACACCCATCGTCTAATTAGTGAAAATTAAATTATTATTTTTAAAATTATTCTAATTTTATTCGAAATTAATTTTTAATGATTATAAGCATAAATGAATAAAAATTAAGCAAAATTTTAATTAGTAATGAAATTAATTTTTGCAATTAAAATAATAATATATTATGGAATATTTAATAATTAATATTATGAGAATTTATTTTAGGAATTTTTTTTACTTAAATTTTAAATTAAATATATAATTAATATGAATGATTTGGTAATATCACTTATCCAATTTGTTTGCTTTTTTTTTTTTATTTTTATTTTTAATATAAATCAATCGAATGAAAGAGAAACAAAATTAATTAATAAAATGCTAATTACTTTGGGTACTTCATGAGAAGATCGAATAGTCAAATTCAACGGTATTGAAGTTGCGGCACGATTATTTGGATCCTAAGAATAGAGAAATGCATGCGGTATTTCTTTATAATTATAATATGAAATTAATTATAATATTTATATTAATCATACATTTCAAATCGATTGATATTAAATCAATCGATAAAATTGATCCAAAAGAAAACGCTGAAAAAATTTTTTATTAATAATAAATTTTAAATAAAAAATTTTTTCAATGATATTTTCAAGGATTGTTTCAAGTAATATCTCAGGTAATAATTTTAAATGAAATTTTTTTTTTTAATAATATTTTCAAAGATTTTTTCAGGTAATATCATACAATAAGAATGCTCAGGTGATAACGATCATATTATAAATTTAGATTTGATATCAAATTTAACATAAAAAACTTCTTTGAATAGTACTAATGTAAGTGAATTAAATTTATTATACTTTTTGTAGTTATAAGTAATTAAATTTAAATATTTTTTAATTAAGAATAACAAATTAAGATTTCGTTCGCTTACCTGATGTTCCAATGGTTTACAGGTACATGAAATACACAAAGTTCAGCAAAATTATGCTCCGACATATTTGTCCATCCCATTCGTTCATACCTTCAGGCTTATTTTTCGTACCTTTACATATTAACGAAGAGCTTGATACTGAAATTTTTGAAGTTTTAAATAATTTAATTATGATAAGTTTTTTTTTTTTTTTAAATATATTTTTGAATGAATGTTTGAAAGGTAAAAGGAAGAAATGCTAGTAATTAAATTAATTAATTAATTACTAATAAATTCGAAATCAAATTTTTATACCATAATTTCGATGCGTATAATTATCATTAACTGGTGAACCGGTAGCACTTGAGGAAGATGATGATGATGATAAATTGTTAATTTTGTTGAAATTATTATTTGCAATTGTTGTTGTTTGTGTTGCTGATACAGGCGAGATTACCATTGTCGAATTGCCAGATAGGATCATTTCTGGCTTCGAAGCCAAGTTCTGGGCTTGATTAATGATATTTCGAGATGTACCAGCAATGTTGAGGAAATTTGTCGTTGATCCATGTTGCATTATGTCTTCGCCCATTATAATTTTACAAAAAACTATATTGCTGATAATTCCTTAATCCATTGAGATATTTATTGGCTAGTATTACGTGAAGGTCAAAGGTTGCATTTTATAGGTTTTACAATTTGACGATAGCGGATTTTTCACTTCTTTCTTCTTTTTTTTTGCAAGTTGATTGAAGTCTAACATGAACCAACAAATGTCAAATGAATACTGAAATTAAGAAGATGGCATTGAATAAGATGATGATGATAATGAGTTGATAAAAAGAATGATAATAAAATGATATTGATTGAAATAGAATGATCATCATTGCTCAAGAAAAAATGATCAAGATAAAGTAATGATAATAATGATAATAGAATGTAATCCGAGACTGATAAGATAATCATTCCTATTATTATCAATCTTTATCAATCTTTTTTTTTTCAATCTTTATTAATCTATTTTTTAAAATATAAAATCATAGCGTTAAGTTTTCTTTATTTTTATTTTTTTGCTTTTTCTCGAAACTTCAAAAGTTAATAAATTAAGAAAAATTTTCATAAATCAATCATTAAATTTCTCAGAAACTAATTTCTTTCGTTTTTTTTTTTCAAAACATTAAAATTAAAATAAAAAAAAAGAATACAATACCTTTTGTCATTTGATGATAAGTTATCAGTTGGCAGAATTAATTATGATAAGTTGGCTTTAATTTGCAAAAAAAAAGAGTAAAATTGCTTCCGTTTACCTGAAAATTAAAATTTTAATTAATTTTAAGGTAATTTTTGAATGAATTCTATTATTAATTTTTAAAATTGTTAAAATTCCGTTAAAAAAAACGAATAATCAAATTTGAAAATGAATGAAAGAGAAAAAAAAAACAAAAAGGTAAAAAAAAAGAATTTTTTTTTTGACAATTTCTCATATTCTATTAAAAAAAAAAAAAAAAAAACGAATTCATTTCTAACAAGCGATATTTAGTGATTTCAAATTTTTCTAATAAAACAAAGAGGCAAAGAAAAAGAAGGAAGGAGAGAGAGAGAGAGAGAGGGAAGAAGAAGAAAAGAAAGAAAGAAAGAAAGAAATGATTAAAAGATTCTTCAATGATAAACAAAGAATCCAATGACATTCAGAAGATATGATAAGAAGGAAAAGGAAGAAGAAGAAGGAGGAAGAAGAAGGTTATACTTTTCAATTGTTTCGATTTAAAATTTTACTCTTCATTGACAATGAAATCAAAATATCCTTTCTCATTTCTTACTATCATTTTGAATAAAAAAAAAAAAAAAAAAAGTTACACATTAAATTTAATTGAAAAAAAAAATCAAAATTTTTGATAAAGAATATATATACGATGAAATTTTGCTTATTTAAAATTTCAAATAATTTCTTATCAAAAAAAAAAAAAAAGAGATATCTAAAAAGGCTAAATGAACTGATATGAAAGTATTATCAAATGATACTAACTGAATAGTTGCTAGCAATAGTAGTAATAAAGTTCTGATATAGAAGGTTTTCTAGTCTTGAAAATTTCTCATCTTCTCCTCTCTTCTCTTATCATGAAAACAAGTTTCTATCAAAAGCGGATCCTATAAACTTCAATATCATCATCATCATCATCATTCACTACAACCAATCTATCATAGTTTGATTCAGATCTTAACGATAAATGATAAAGAAACGATTAGATGAAAGGATCGATGACGCAACGTTTATCATCTGATAGATACGTAATATAGATATTTCATACAAACAAACTAAAATACCGCTACTTGTTAATTTCAGGTGAAAGACTAATATATATAATAATCTTTTACATCTATTAATTATTATACTTATTCTGAGCAAAAATCATTTAAAACAATTTCAATTAAAAATATGATATTTCAGTAAAATTGGAAATTAAAAAATAAATCAAAAGTTTCATTGTTACTATTAAAAATATTATTGCGTTTGTTTTGCAAAGTTCACTAAAATTCTACAAAAAATATAAATTTAAATTTGAATTTATATTCAAACTTGATAAATTAAATTTGCATTCGAGATCAGAATTCAATTTTTAGATAGAATGAAATAAAAAAATAATGAAATTAAGTTATGATAAATATAGGCAATTAAAAAAATAGTCCAAGAAAAAAAAGTTTATCAATTTGGAAGTTCGAAAATATAATTAGTAACAAATATAATTAGCATAATATAGTAATTAAATCAATTGTTTAATTAAACTTTAATTAAATTAAATAATCGTTGAAAGTACGATATTTATTTACAAAATGTTAACAATATATATTTAAATTTAAGAAAAAAAAAAAGCAAATCGATCAAAGATTGAAAAATATTTTTTAATATTAACAAATATTATTTTTAAATAATGCATTAAATAATTTAAATAAATATTAAAATTGAAAATAAATTTGATAGGAAAAGAAATTTGTTTTTTCTCGAATAAATTCATTTTAATTAATTAATTAATTATTAATTAATTATAAGAAAATAAGTGGAGAAAATTGAAAAGAAAGCAAATTGAAATATCGAATTACTTTTTTCAAATAATTCATTTACAGAAAAGTTGAGGTATCCGATTCTTCGTTATGCAATCAAATTGTTTGTTGTTAAATGAAATGATACATACACTTCATTCTTTCAGCATTATTATATCATCGAATTTTCAAAGTTTTTTTTTTTTCTCGATTTCAATTTACTTTTTTTTGTCGAGAATTAAAAGCAACTTTCTTGTGAAAGTTTTCAATGGAATTATTCGGCTCTTTTATATTTCATATATCATATTTAAATTTCCTTTCATTTATTCCGATCTATTCATCTAATCTTTTTCCCATTATTAAATTTCATCGGTAACACCAAAAAACGAATAACGAAAAACTGTGAGAATAAAAATTGATGGCACTTTTATAAGTTAATTCGAATGATAAATTTAAATTCAAATAATTTATTTACTACATTAATTGATTAATCAAATTAGCAAATAGCCGGAAAAATTGGAATGCAACGAAATGATTTAATCCTAAAATTATTTTAAACAAATTAATCAAAAGAAATTTTTGAATTTCATTCAAAGCTAATGATAATTGATTAAAATATATCATATCATAAATAAATGTTTAAATTATATGCTTCTTCGAAATAATTTCATTAAAGTTTTATTTTTAAAGGAAATTTACAACTTTATGAATTGCCTAATTGAAGATAATTTCAATGGGACATTTTGCAAAAAGAAAGATGAAAAAATGAAAATGAAAATTTTAATGATAATTTTGAGTGAATGAATGAACGAATGAATGAAATGAATGAATGACTAAATGAAAGAATAAATGAATGAATGAATGAATGAATGAATGAATGGAATGAATTAATGGAATGAATGGAGGAATGGAATGAACGAATGAATGAGTGGATGAAATGAAATGAATAAATGAATGACTAAATGAAAGAATAAATGAATGAATGACTAAATGAAAGAATAAATGAATGAATGCATGAATGAATGAATGGAATGAATCAATGGAATGAATGGATGAAATGAAATGAATAAATGAATGACTGAATGACTGAATGAATGAACGAATGAAATGAATGAATGGATGAATGAATGACTGAATTAAATGAATGAATGAATGAATGAGAGAATGAATGAATGAAATGAATGAATGAATGAATAAAATGAAATTTTTATTTTCTACAAGTGATAAAATTGAAACCTATCCATCCTTTCATCATGATAAAAAAAAAACGAATTGATAAAAAAAGATATATACATATTCCTATATATATATATATATATATATATATACTTATATATATATATATATATATAAGATATATATATATATAAGTATATATATAATATATATATAATATATACTTATATATTTATATATATATATAAGTATTAAATAATAAATGAATGAATGAATGAATGGATGAATGAGATATCAATAAATCAACAAATCAGCTTCTTATTTGTTTGAGCAAAAAAACAAAAACAAAAAAATTGTTGATAATTGTCGTATATAATATATATATATATATTATATATATATATAATACATATAGCAAAATGATGATTAGTGGAACGAATATGATATGATAACAAAATGGATGACTACTTGCTTTCTTATCAACAAATGATATATTGTCATCTAACGAGTGGATAGAAATAAAAATAAAAAATAAAAACAAAACAAACAAAACAAACAAAATAAGCGTTATACGAACAAGTAAAGAAAGATATTTTTAGCGTAATCGCAAATGGTTTTAGGAAGGAAGAAAGGAATGAAAAAGAAAGAATTAGAAAAAGTGGAAGAAGAGGAATGATAAAAAGAAAGCTAAGAAGCCTAAGGGCTAATTCTGGTTAAATCTATGGAAACTGGTCTCGAGATAAAACAAATTTCATAAGCAAATTTCGAATTGATTATCGAATGAAGTACGTTTTTATTTTTGTTAGATTTTAGTAGATGAAAAATTATGACTTCTACTAACATTGTATCGGTATATTTCCAAACAATTAATATGCTATCAAAGCAAGAATAAAATATGGAAAATGAAGAGTAAAGAGAAGGAGAGGGAGAGAGAGAGGGGAAGAGAAAGAGAGAGAGAGAGAAGATGGATTATCATAATTTCTGGTTCTATAGAAAGATACCATACTGCTTAGAAGTAATATTTCTTTGCAGGAAATGTCTCACCCTGAAGCATCAATCATCTCTCGGGTTTACTAGTAGTGGGCAGTCAATTACAATATAGCGAAAAACTAGTTTCCAATTTTTCCCCTCTCATATATTCTTCTTCTTCTATTAATTACGTAAAGGTTTAAACGTATTGCATTGTATTTTCACGGATCAAAATCATCATCATCATTATCATCATCATCATTATCATCACCATTATCATCACCATTATCATTATCATCATCATTCATCTATTATCATTCATTCAACTATTCTTCTTCTTCTTCCTCTTCCTATACAAATTATCATCAACTTGCTTGCTCCCAATAAACTTGTCCATTACGTTATATTATTGTTTTGTCAGCCAACTGAATTTCAATTTATAAGAAAACAAGAATTTTTCTTTCCATTATGTAAATTTATACATAGATACATATGTACATATGATATTTCAAATAATTTGACTTAACCAGTTAGTATATACAATATTTACATTTGGAATGGATTGATATGCATTGGAAATGATTAAATTTTTGAATTCTTGCCAAGAAAAATTCAACATTAAAATATATGAAATATTAAAATGATATATTAAAAGAAATATTAAAATGATTAAATTTTTGAATTCTTGCCAAGAAACTTTCAATATTAAAATATATGAAATAAAAAAATTAAAAAGATAATAAAATTTATGCTTCCAAAAAAAAACAAACAGTTGATTATAATACGAAAATAAAGTTTGTTTTTTTTCTCTTTTGTTTTTCTTCATTAATCAAAGATTATAAATTGGAATTTAATTCCATCAAATTTTGATTGTAAATTTATGAAATGTTTTAGAATGCACTATTTTGGAAATAGTTAAATGAAATTTATATTTTAACAATAACAATATCAATAGTGATAACAATAGTGATAATAATAATATGTTTGTTAATATGATTAATAAATTATTTTTTATTTTCAATTCAAATGCTTAGGCTATTATCATTTGAATTGGAATAATATTTCCAACATTTGTTATTTTCGGGAATTTCTAAACAATTATGCAATCAAGTTTCTCATTCCTTTAAATCTTCCCTTCTTTCTTTCTCTCTCTCTTTCCTTTCTTTCTCTCTCTCTCTTTGCTATTTCAAGAAAACTTGATTTGTTTATATATATATATATATATATATGATAAGCTTTAATTACTGTTTCACACACACAATATTTCGAGAAATTGTAAACAGAGAAGAATAGAATATTACTCTCGTACTGTATGAAATTGTTTAATAGTAAAATATGTTAATGGTCACTTATTGGTCAAGTTATTAAATTACAATTTCAATATTCTTTCCATTTCCAATTGATTAATTAAGTAATTAATTATCATTCATTCTAGCATTGAACACTAAAATAAGATATAAAATGATTAATTAAAAGTTTTGTTTAATTTCTTGATAAAAAATTTGTCTTTTTTTTTTTGAAATACTAAATTAAGTAATGATAATTAAATTAATTTAAGATTTGTATTTTGCTATGTTAGAAATGCATGACCGACCTTTTATCATAATGTAATATCTCTTTCTGATAAGATCAAAAAACATGGTACAACGAGACAAATAAATAATTGCAAAACTTCACATTCTTGCTATTTCAAGAATTTTTCGAGATTTCAACTTATTCCGCAAAATCCCAATAGACAATGATAAATCATATCAGTAACAATTGCAAAAATGCCTAACAATTCCTAATGTAATGAAACTTTTTTTCCAAAAAAAAAAAAAAAGATTCTCACCCATAAATTAAAATGATTGAAATGATTTTTCATGCTACATTAGCTAATTTCAAACTTGCATCAAATTTTTCTTTATTTGAAAAATGAATAATTTATTTTTGAAATTCTAAAATTGATGGAGCGATGAAAGAAGGAAAAAAAAGAAAAAAGAAAATGGCTAAAACTTTCATTGCGTAATCATCGAATTGATGATTTGACCTAATTTTTTTTTTTTTTTTTTAAATACATAATTCATTTCAAAAAGATCGACAAATTATTTTAAAAACATACATTTATTCAAATGACATACTGCATATTGCATATTAGAGGTCATTTGTTGCATGCATGTAAGACAAATTGCATATTAGAGGTCATTTGTTGCATGCATGTAAGACAAATAATAAATATTTTATTAATTTTTTAAAATTTATTATAAATTAAAAATGATTTTTTAAAATTATCAACAAATGTTTGCTTATGATTAGTCGATGAAATAATTTTGCATAAATAAATAAATAATCGTTTTTTTTTTGCTAACCTTTGAGCAAAGTTAATTATGTAAATTTTCAAATAACTTATTATTCTAATAAGTTATTCTTTTTATTATTTCAATAAGTTAGTTTTATATGTAAATTAAATAGTTGCAATAATATTGAACAAAATAAATAACTTTAAAAAAAAAGTATTGAATTTTTGCAAGAGAGAGAGAGAGAGAGACAAAGAGAGAGAGAGGGAGAAAATGAAATTTGATATGAAAATTTGAGAAATTGAAAAATTTTAGCTATTCTCGAGAAAAAAAATTTAGCGCAAGAAAATTAAGCTGCTCAAATTTTATTATGTTTCTCGATTTTTTATTTTTTTTTTTAACATAAATTAGCTTTTTTTTATTATTTTTCTATTTAAATATTATTAGAAAAAAAAGTTTTTTTTTGGAGGAAAATTAATTTACAAAACAAAAATATTATTGTAATAAGTTAGTTTTATAAGTAAATTAAATAATTACAAATCTAATATGTAAAATAATAATATTGAAATGAAAACTAATTGGTGATAAGCTTTTAGTGATAAACATGATTTAAAAAGTTCAAATATTACTTATTCACTTATTGAATAAGTAATTTTCAAATTTTATCACATAATACATTTATCAAGTAATATCATATCAGATAAGATAAATATCATTTATGCAAAATATAGCTTATTTAAATCATTTTTCATAGCTTCAAAAACGAATTTTAAGCAAATGAAATGATAAAAATAATTCAAATTTTGATTTTATCAATTAATTCAAGAAATTGCAAAAATTTCGTGTATTTTGGCATTGACTTTTTCCGCTTTCCGCAATTAATTTTCTATTTTTTTTTTCTGTCGAATGATAAGTCATTTTTTATATTTTTTTTGTCTCAAAAATCCATGTAAATAATCACTTTATCTTTGTGATAGCGATAACATATTGTGTTGCAATTCAGCTTAATATCATTTTATAGTGATATGAATTGTTCGAGATTCAGTAAATAGATTATCATTTTGAAATTTAGAAAGTACTACAATTTCAAGAAAGAACGAAGAGATTCTAAACGATTTTTAAAAAATTTAGAGTGACTAATTTCAGAAAGCCATTGAATATCGTTTTTTTCAATATATTGCTTAGATTTGAAATGTGCAGAAGACGGAAGAGATTCTAAACCGCTATGATTCTAAAGTATTGCTTATGTGCAGAAGACGGAAGAGATTCTAAACCGCTATGATTCTAAAGTATGGCTTAAAATTATTCAAAAAAAAAACATGTCGAAATGAAATCATTCAAATAACTAAAAATGAACAAAAAAAAAACGAAAAAAAAATGCAAAAAAAAAAGGAAATGAGTAAATTTGAAAGAAGTGAATGAATGAGTGAATTTCAATTCTATTGCAAAAACTTCTATAGATGAGGAACAGAAGTTGCGTTTTGATCGAGAATGTGTATAAATGGATGGATGGACGGATGGACGGATGGACGGATGGACGGATGGATGGATGGATGGATTCATTTGACCTTGCTACTACTACTACTACTGCTGCTGCAGTTGCTGTCTTCTTCATTTCAACTGATGAATGAATGGAAAAGATTCATCGCCATCATCATCGCCATCATCGCCATCATCGTCATCATCGTCATCGCTATCATCATTATAGTTGCAGAGAATTTGGAACAAAACTAGAAGTTTTAATCGAGACATTGAAAAGGGAAGTTACGATGATGTTTGCGGCCATCCAAAATTTTATTATGCTATTCAATTTTCAAAATTTCCATTCACTATAAAGGAATTTGTGCAAAATTATAATCTCATCATATATTTGTTTATTCAAAGGTAAAAATTTTATATACCTTATTTGGCCTTGGCCTAGCTAAAAATTTTACAACATGCTGGTATATATATATATGTATATATATTTTGATTAGAATATTCGAAATTTTGAATTAAACATTTTCAAAATATTAAATTAACAAAATTTTGCCAAAATTTTATTCTTATATTTATCTATTTGCGGGAAATGAAAAAATTTATTTTAATTTAATTACTAATTAATGTAAAAATGATTGCAATTTATTTAAATAAATTACAAAAATAAAAATATTGGCAATCAAGCTAATCACATAATCATACAATGCTAGCTGATAACTTACTAATCTATCTATGATAAAGTATCGAAGAAATTTTCGATACAAGAACGAAATGAAAAAACGCTTCAATTTCATTTTTCAACTAGATATCAATTGTCATCGGGAAATAGACTTCAGATTCCTAGATATCAATTATCATCGGAAATACTAGCATATACAAGACAGAGAGAAAAAGCGAAAGACAAAGAGATAGAGAGAGAGAGAATGAAAATATCCATGAATCCATTTCCTTTGTCGCATCCGTACAATTAATTGATCAAAATTTAAGTTCAAAAAGAATTTTCCCCTCTCTTACAAGCAGATATAACATCAAAAAAAAAAAAAAAATCCCGGACATTTTTGGAAGATAGAATTATCGTCAATGACATTTTTATGCCAAGGTCATTTGATCCTCTACTAAGTTACAATGCTCTTTCTCCTTTTTTTTTTATTTATTTATTTGAAGGAATTTAAATTTTTGTATTATTCTTATTTTACAGTATATTTATATATATATCTGAATAGAATGATAATTTGTAAGGAAGGAAGATCGTGAATTTTAGAATATATTAAAAATTTCAAACAAAATTCATTCAATTATTCAAATTCTCGAGAATACAAAAAAAAATGATGAATTCTCGAGAATACAAGAAAAAATAATCACTTCTCGAGAATATGAAAAAAAAATGATCAAAGTGAAAGAAGTATACTTTTTATGTTGCTATGCATTTATGAGAGTTATAATCTAATATTATTTGTGTTTATTCTAATTCTCGAGAATGCAAAAAATGACCGATTCTCGAGAATACAAAAAAAATGATCAAAATGGAAGTATACTTTTTATGTTGTTATGCATTTATGAGAATGTAACTTAATATTTTATTCTATTCTCGAGAATACAAAAAAAAATGACCAATTCTCGAGAATACAAAAAAAAGAAATTTAATCAAAGTAAATTATTGCGTTATCATTAATAATAAATTTTCATCAAATTATATAATCAAATAGATTTGATATACGCTAAATGAAATAAATAAATAAATAAAAAATAAATAAATAATAAATAAATAATAAATAAATGAATGAATGAATGAATGAATGAATGAATGAACGAATGAATGAAATAAGGAATTGAATTGCCCTTGGCCTTGCGCAATGCCATTTTTAATCCAAATCGAATTTGAGCCGATGCGAATAATTCATCTCGTAATCAACATTATTATCATCATTGTTGGATGGATAAAAAATAGGTCAGCAGGTCCAACCGTTTTATTTCATCTATCTAACATGGATGATAGGTAGGTAGGTAGGTACCCTGCTCTACCATTCACATCTTCCTACTGATTATCAAGATTCCGCATATTTCAGGCTACATCTTTTACGCTATCCCTAATTCTATCACTAATTCCTACCTGTCATTATCACAATCAGGTAATAAATAATCCAATTTTTTTTTTTTTTTTAAAGCCATCTGATAAAGCATTTTCAATTTTCATTGCTTTTTATTATCTAGAGTTAACAATGAAGATAACGAAATCCGCAAGTTGCTTAAATGCGGTTTTCCGGAATGATAAGAAAAATGAAGAAAATTTACGGATAATGATGAATTCACACAATCTTTTCTGCGAATATTACAGTAGATGAATAATTAAACATATTTGATTGCATAATTATATACATATACAGTAAACGGAATAATTTATTTATTTGCGCATGCATGCATGAAATCATACCTGCTGAATGGAAATAATTGATTCGAGAAAATCATCGATCTCGACCTTAAAGAATAGCATATACATTTCAATAATTAGAATAAGTGAGAAATTTTTTAGGACAAAAAAATCAAAGCATTTAGTTTAATGAATTAATTACGTTCATTTACTGAAAAGGTAATATCTAAGTTTCGAGAAAAATCAAAGATTCATCTAAAACTGATATGGAATGATCGATATTATCCCATATCACTTGATAAAATTCATATTTTTATATTATCAATCTCTCTTGTGTCTCATTTTCTATTGCAAATTTCGTTTAGAATGTTTTAGTGTAATTGAGGAGAAATAAAATGCTAAAAATAATATTTTTTCTTTCTATCACTTATCAGGATAAGATCATTGAAGAAAATTCAATTTCATATTGAATAGATCTAAATAGTAAAATAGTTTAAAATTATCAAAATTTATCAATTAACAAAAATAAAAACACTACTGCTTTATCGCATGTATCACAAAATTTTTTTAAGTACTACTTAAAAAAGATGCATGATGATAAACCTAAATAATAAAGCCATATCATTATTGATAAACTTAAATAATAAAGCCATATCATTATTGATAACCGTAATTGCTTACTTGCAATACAGTAATTAATAAAAAGCATCAGAAAAAAAAAAGACGAAGGTAATATCCATGTGAAACGTACGCTACGGTAGAATTAACTACAATATCAAGGAAATTTAAATATCTATTGATAAATTCAAATAATAAAGCCATATCATTATTGATAACCGTAATTGCTTACTTACAATACAGTAATTAGTAAAAAGCATCAGAAAAAAAAGACGAAGGTAATATCCATGTGAAACGTACGCTACGGTAGAATTTACTACAATATCAAGGAAATTTAAATATCTATTGATAAATTCAAATAATAAACCATATCATTATTGATAACCGTAATTGCTTACTTACAATACAGTAATTAGTAAAAGCATCAGAAAAAAAAAGACGAAGGTAATATCCATGTGAAACGTACGCTACGGTAGAATTAACTACAATATCAAGGAAACTTAAATATCTATTGATAAATTCAAATAATAAAGCCATATCATTATTGATAACCGTAATTGCTTACTTACAATACAGTAATTAGTAAAAAGCATCAGAAAAAAAAAGACGAAGGTAATATCCATGTGAAACGTACGCTACGGTAGAATTAACTACAATATCAAGGAAACTTAAGTACCTTCCTTTCTCAAAATATCTCTCAGATTGAAAACAAATTGATTTTTGTGACAGGTAGTGCTATTTTAAAAACGAATATCGTACAGGCTATTGACCTTTTCGATGTCATACATGTAATGCGACAAAAAGAACAAATCTATGCATAATACAAATAAATGAAATGATATGTATATTATTAATCAATGTAAAATTATCATATCAATAATTTAATTCTTATCATTGATATTGTTTATTTTTCAAAATTATCACCATTTTAAATGTTAAATATTATCATTTGTATGTATGTACATACATATGAGCTTAAAGTTCAATTTTAAAATCTGAAATTAAATTTGAGTAAAAGATAAAAGTTGAAACAATGTTGTCAGATCATTAATTTTAATCATCCATTAAATAGCGCATGCCGACAAAAGTTTTAGAGGAAATGAAAATTGCCGTATTGTACAGTGATAGCAGACTAAGGAATGATAAAACACTTGATTGATAAGTTTGAGAATGTTTTTGAGTAAATTTAGAAGATATTGCAGATAGATAAGGATCAGATGATTTTGAAGTAAAAAAGAAAAGTTGGATTGAAACGGATTAATTGGCATATGATCTCTTTTTTGATGAGTGGTTATCTGACGTAATAAAATGATCAAATATTAAACTTGTAAGCAAATACAAAACATGAAATGATCAGATAGTCGTGACAAAAAGAAATTATATGAAATCAATCAGATAAGATTTGTGATTATCAGATAAGCAATCAGATGTTTTGATATATTATGCAAAAGATCAGATATATATCTTGATTAACTATTGCATAATCGAACAATATAATCATTGATGTTTAAACATTTTGATTGTTTATTAGAATATTTGCGAAGAATCATAAATGACGAGAACATGAAATCAGTAAACAATATATCATTGAATAAATTGATAAGGAAAAGAAATGATAAAATTAAAGAATTTATGGATTGCTAATGAATTCTTCCAAATATGAATTTCAAATGAAAATTTATTGAATAGAATTATTTTTTTCTTTTTTTTGGCGGGGAGGGAAGGAGGGGCCGTAATAATTTCATTTAAGCATTTAAATTAGAATACTAATTATTTGATAAAAATTTAATAAATAGATAATTTGATAAAAGGATAATTTTAATAAAAAGATAATAAATAGATAATTTTTTCATATATTAAAGTTGAATTTATTAATTTAAATCAGTAATGCACTTGTACTTGAATAACAACTTATTTAAAATAACTTTAAATAACAAAAAAAATTTGTAATACATTTTAATTAATGAATTAACTTTAGGCCTTAAAATGGAATTGCCATTTTTTAATTAAAATTCCCTCAACTTAATTTATTTGTTCAATTTAAAATTTGTATTCAAGTAACATTAGATTATGTATATATCAGAATTTTCGATAGTGTAACATTAAAATTTCCCGCAAATTCGCATTTTATCAATAATTTGCTGATTTGTGCCGAAAAGTCTATTATATGAATTAAATGTCTATGAAGCTATACATTACGATATTTACACATCGATATTTGAAAAAATTTGAAATTCATCGAAAGTACAGTGAAATCATTGTTTCCTTCTAAAGTAGAATCCATCATTTTCTTTTAAACTAGCACAAAATTCTACAGAAACAATTTGATAAATTGCTATTCAGAAGAATCACGTACGTTAGATATCTGAATATATTTCACGCTGATAAATATTTAAAAAAAAAAAATTACAATCACAATGATATATGATATATGTTATAATATAAAATATTATCATCATTTCTAATGTTCATATTATTAGAATTTCTGGGGAATAATATCGATGCAAAAGTTTTTAAAAATAAATAATTATATGCTAATTGTCATATTAACTTGAAATAAAATTTTAAAATTTAATTCCAAATGTGCAATTACAATTTAATCACAAAATTTGCCCTTATCAAAATGCATGATTAATAGAGTTATTGACAAAATTTTACAAGTACCATTTAATTTTACCATCTCCAGTGCTATCATCAAAATCAGAATAAAACATTTGAATGAAATAAAACTGTCATTGATATCTTCACAATAGAAATTCACTGATTTGTAAAATGAAAATTTCATTTTACAAGAAGAAAATTAAATAGGTCATGGTAGCAAATGTATTGTATACTTTTGTATTTTATTAGGAAAAATTAGAGAATACAATAGCTATGAAATGATATCAAAATGTAGAATAAATTCAATCTAAATTTAATAGCACACAACCTTTACATTCAACTACATCTTATATGTATATATCATGGGGTATAAAATTGCATCATTTATGTCTATTTTATCATACGGTAATAAAATTACAAAAGTTTTCGTTGAAATGTATTCTTTTTCAATGTATTAAATGCAATTCCTATGGGAAACAATTATAGCAATTGAGAACTTTAAATTAATATTTCTTAAGAAATTTCAATACTACTACTATGAGAATGAATAATTTGCGATGGATTTAAGGAAAAACTCAGGATTACGATATTTATGGCTACCGTACCTCAACATTTTACTATTTTGCTTATCAGAAATGAGAAATTGTCGTATAATAAATGGCAGTATTATTTTAGACAATATTTCTTTTTCCAACATGAGCATATATATATATAATGATATTCTGTTCTTTAAAACAAAATCCATAGATGTGATACGATACTCATAATACCGTATTTTTGACTACCGTATTCTCTAATGTAATTTATAACAAAAAGCATAATTAATATTAATATTTTGCTTATAAATTAGATTAATTGATGTGTCTTGTGAAATGTAAATAAAATATATCGAATATTTCATTACTTTCGCATGATTATCAAATGATCATTTGATTTGTTCCGTCAACAGTTAAGAAATAGCGAATTGGCGACAGTTTGGTGACATTTGTCAAATGACCTTAACAACTGTCATCAATTATTATTTCATTTTTTTCTTCCTTAATATTCAAATTCGAAGCAAATCAATTAATTCGTACTTTAAAATGTATTTGAAATTCAACGATCACTGAAGAATTTGATCACTTCTACTACTTTCATTATTGCCTACCATTAAAATAACTATTAAAATGTTGTAAAATTGAAACGAAGAATTGATTAATTTTAATGTTATCAATTTTTGCTCTGCTCAATTTAACATAATTTTTACCTAATTTCTCATTCCTATCATACATTGTTATCAGATAACTTGGCTAGTATTTTTTTAATTTTTATTTTTGCATATTAATAATTATAAAATATTTGAAATTCTTTTTTGCAATTAATCATAATTTCTAAACTTAAAAATTTCATTAAATTATTCAAATTGATAATTTCTTTTTTTCAAGAGAGAGAAAAGTTTTTTCTTTTTTTGTTAGTAAAATAAATCTTTGCAAAATATCAAAAAGAAATTATTAAAACGATAAAATCAATTTATATTTCTGTTTAGTCTTAAATAATATATCAAAAATTTTAACATTTTGATATACAGTCAGATAATCAAATTACTAAAATGTAATAAGTATAATAAATATTTGATTTTTTCAATGATAGCATTGAATAAACTGATCCTTAATTTAACAATTACTTTCTTGAACTTGTTTTGTCATTTATTTGAATTTTGTGGGATTGAAATTTTCATGGTGAATATATGAACAACTGCGTTTACTGAAACCGATGCCTGGCGTTCATATCTTTAATTTAATTATTGTAGAATATTTCTTGTTCAATAGAGTGCTTCCTAGTTTTTACGTATTTTGACGTTATGCGTCATGTATTATATTAAATTTATTAATGACGTACCAATGAAATATTGCCAAATAGTTCATGCATTAGATTGAATTTGATGAACGTTAGCTGGAGAAATATTTCATTTAAATTCCTTGTTATTAAAGTAGTTAAAAATATCACAGAAATTAACAGAAAGCTGATACTGCTAGGATAAAAGTACACAGTATTGCAAAATGATAGGACTTGTGTATCGCAGTATGTTAAGAATTTTATTATAGCATATTGTAGCTTACATAACGATCTATTCCTGATGGTTGAGATCTATTTGAATAATTTCCGAAACGCAACAAATGCAGGAGAAATTGCGCAACAAATTTGCTCAGTAGTAGAAGCTAATGATATTTATGCATTCGCTCAATTTCTAGCAGAGCCATCGATACAAGCACTGAAAAATGATCCAAATTATTATAAATATTACAATTTACTGCATCTTTTTGCTTATGGTAAGTTAAATTTGCTAATTTCATAAATGTGTGGAGAATTTTAGAGAGAATTCTATGTAAATTTTAACAAAGGAACTTATTGTCTTAGATCGAAAATATCACGACTTTATTTATCAATGCATCTTCTCTCTCTCTTTCTGTTTCATTTATGCGAAACAAAAAGATGAAAATATTTAAAAAAATCGTTCGAAATATTATAATTAGTATCGTTGAATTCAAATAATTCATATGATAAATGATAAATTATGTCTTTTAGGAACATATAATGACGCCATTACACGTAAGGGTGAATTACCTGAATTAAGTGAAACAATGTTGCGGAAAATACGACAATTAACGTTAGTAACGATGTGTACTCATTCAAAAATTTTTCCGATCGAAGATGCGATGCGTGAATTGCAAATCACCGATTTACAAGCATTCCAACGTCTCTTCATTTCTGCTGTATATGATGGTATTATTCAGGTTCAATTTTTCAACGATACAATCTAGTAGTAATTCTAATCGCTACTGTAAATACTGCCAAGATTCATATTATGTTTCCATGCATTGTTATCTAAGGATATTAAAAAATTGTTCTTTGCCTAGTAATTTGAAAACTTGCTAAGTTGGCGAAGTAGAATTTATGTAGAAAGTATATATATATATATAGATCAAGCAAATCATAATTTGTTTTATATTGTCACTGTTTTGAAGTTTTTGACGATTTTTTTGATGACGGCAATAAAATGAGTTTCTGGTTGATTTATAATCTTCTATAAACTAATAGGAAAAATTAAATAAAGGAATTTTTTAAATCTATTATCAGAAAATAATGACATTGAAGATATCATTAAAATTCACGTAATATTATATATCTCGATAATGTTGGATTAGCTTGATATCATTATTTCCTGCTCCTTAGTTCATATATTTGTTGAAGAGTAAATATATCTTATTCATCCTGAAGCAATTTTCTTAATGGAGGAAGAAAAGATTAAAGTAGCATGTCATTTCGTAACCTTCTAATAATTTTCATCCTTTTCTGTGAGATTCTATGAAATTATCAAAATTATGGGATTTGCAGGGTCGGTTAAATGCTCAGAAAAGTGAAATCGAGGTTTTTTCATGGAAGAATCGGGACATTGCAGATGATGAATTAGATGATATTTGTCAAGAGCTGCATAAATGGATACAGCGATGTATAGATGTCAAGGAAGATTTAAGTCGTGTGGCAAAATCTGCTGAAAAAGCTATTGCAGAAGCAAATGAACGTGAGAATAAGGTACGCTTTTAAATTTTTAAATAGGAAGTATGTGTATCTCTATTGTGCAATAAGATACCCAAAGTGGAATGTCGAACAATTTCATGCTATTTAAAGCGATTTAATTTAAATTTAAAAAGAAATTATTCACTTTTGTTAGGTTCTAATATTTATCAGTGAGAACGCATAGGCGAATATATAATGGCGCAAGATATTAAGTGATCTTGGCATTTTAAACTGTGTTAAGCAAAACACATTGTTGGTGAAATTAATTTATATCAAAATATGCAATTTTTACTGCACTGAATCTTGCGTAATCACTATTATCAGTGTTATCGTCAAATTAGGAAGCCTTTTCATTACATCAGATGTTTTTTAGTGCATTGGATTTTTGAAATTAAAATTATCGATTACATATTAATCACATATATATAAGGTAATATCTCACTCAATTTTCAAAGATGCAGTCCTTTTAATAGTTTAGTCCTTTTATTATGCAGGTTGCGGAAGAAGCGAAAAAAGTACAGAAAATGCTTGAGGAAGAAGAAGAACAGCGAATGCCTAAGGAATTTTATCGGCGCACAAAAACTCAGCGCGGGAAAAAACACTGTTAAATTTGAGATTACACTTATCTGGACATGTATCTTTGATATAAATATAAAAATATGCAGAGAATCAGAATCAATTTTCTGCGATTTTTTTATCATTGGTCATCCCTTCATTCTATGATCCTTGAAAAGTACCACAAATGGTCCTCACTCTAATCAAGTACTAAAATGAAAAGATCCGGATTGGAGACTAACGGAGGTCATTCAGTACTGCGAGTTAATTATGCACGGATATCTTGGAGTTTCACCTTTCATTTTAAAATTGTATTCCGTGATTATTTTGAATTATTTTAATGATATTGTTTTTTTTCCAATGTTTTGCTGGAGAAAATCGAATAAGTTATTTATCATATGTTACAGAAATATCCGCATAAGTCGTTGAAAGTCAAGATTTTTCTGATAATGAAAGCAAAAGACATTCTTCCATTTCCTGAAAATATTTTTATAAATTTCTCAGTGATCATCCAGTTATTCCTATAATAGCTAAATCGTGGATTTAAGAATCCAGCACGTTTTAAAATATACGCATATTTCGATGTAATTCATAAGTCATAAAATTGATGGAACACTGGATTTTGGCTCATTCTTTCGCTCATATTTTACAAATTGAAAGATTTATTAGAATATTCCTAAAAGTTCAAAGATTTTGTAATACAAATTCATTAGCTAAAATCAGCATTCTTTTGCACTTACATTGGATATTGCTGCTGAGAGATGGAATGCAAAATATAATCATATCTTTTGAAAGACTTAAAGTAATTGTAGCACTTAATCAAAAATCTTACATTTGATGGTATAGAAGAATAGTGAGCTATAAATTGAAGCGCATGCATAAAAGTTGATTGTTTCGCATTTGTTCGTGTTGTAACTGAAACCGCTGACATGTAAGTGTTGCAGAGAGCGAAAAATTCTTGCGAAACATTGAACTGTAACAATATGCATGCAAAACCAGCACAAAATGCTGAGATATCCGTCGAATCTGCTTTCTTGAGCACTGTAAAAGATGTTTTTAAAAATTAAAATTTCCAACGAACGTGCGCATTTAATGAATGAACCTTCTAACTATCAACAAATAACACTATTAAATGAAACCCGTCTAACTGTCAACAAGAACACCGATTAGGCAAATGATAGAATAAAAGTAGGAAAATCAGAAGCAAAATTTGAAAATATGTTACCATTAAATTTGGTTACCGTTATCAGTAGTGCAAGAAACATTCCGGGTATCAGCAATTGTGGTGTTTCTTTTCTTATATATATCTACAAAAAAAAGACTATATAAACGATAGATACGATATTGAGAAATAAGATTACTGCTGGATCAATAATACCTCTTATAAAAATGGCCGAAACTAACTTTCATAAATGGATCTGTTATGGCGCAACGTTCCAAAAGTACCGACAATTCGCCGAGGAATGTCGCATCACAATCACCGCGACGTCCACGAATATCGCCAACAACAGCTCTGAATAAAATTATTTTCTCATGAAGCATTAGTATTCCAAATACATTAAATAATCAATGTGATAATTCCCCAGTCAAGAGTTAGAGAGGAAATATGTCTCTTCTAGAAAATTCCCTAAATTTCTTCGGAAAAAGTTTTTTTTTTAAACTGCCTCGAAAAACTTTTGAGAGTTTCCAAAATGTCTTTCATGAATAATTTCAACTAAAGTAAGCGGAACTCATTAAGTGTTGCAACTGCACTAAAGATGTTTGATGAATGTTGTTGCAAAGCTGACTGATTAACAGCTAATATTTGCTGCCGTAATAGTTGTAGCTGACCAATCTGAAATTAAAATGTTTTGTTAATTTAATAAAAAAAAAACTAATAAAAGTGATTTCGAGTATCAAATTTTAAATTATTTCGATACAAAGAAGTAGGAAAACAAAGAGAATAATAAACAAGAAAATTATACGCAAATCATTCCAATTTTTTAATCCAAAAATTTTACTTCAATTAGACATGGTATATAATAGTTTTTTGCAATAAATTACTATACCAAAACACATGATACCTGATGCAAGATGCTATTTATAGTCAATTAAAGTATGATTATATAATAAAAGAAGGCATTAGTTACTAAGACAAATATTATTAGCTGACTTTATCAGAAATCAAATTATTAGTAAATAAAACATGACATGCCTTACTAATAGTACCAATAAATCGTGATGAATTTGGCACAAATTTTGACAAAGCACAATCGAAAATTTTCATTCTTCCAGCAATCACTACATCTTTCACCATTGCAACGTCATTTAACATTGAAATCATTGATGGGCATAATATTTTGGAAAATTGTTCACACAAAGTGTATAAATATTTTACAATGTTAAATGATGCAATCCGATCCAATGCATGCAGAGCCATCGGTGAAAGAGCTTCCTGAAAAAAACGAAATTTTCATCAAAATTTTTATTTCAAATAACAAAGAGCCAAATAAAATAATTGAGAAAATTTAAACTCGTAAAAAAAATTAAATAACATATTGCTCTTTATGCAATTTACATAGAAGTCGATAATGATAGCTTATCATTTGAATTGACTCACATGCTATTACTTTACTAAAACGAATGGATCAAGAAATAATAAAACAAATTAAGAGTTCTATTTTATTCAGCGAAGTTTTTCTCATTACTCTTTTGAGCTTTATTTGATAGTAGTCTAATTTAAAAGCACGTTTTATTAAATATAAACTGGCTCATTTAAGTACCTGTACAGCATTCAGAGATTCGTTCGATAACATCGTTTTTTTCGATTTTAAATTACACCATATCCTCATTGAATTTATAAAATAAGATGATCTGAAAACATTATGAATTACAATTTAGATTTAAAATTCAGTCTAATTTCGAATATGAAATAAATTTTTAAATTTTCAAAAATTAATTTATGCAATTCCTCTCAAGGTCAAGATAAAAATGATACTTTGGATCTGATGCATTCAAGATTCGATTATACAAGTGATGAAGAGGAGTTAATGATCCTTCAAATGCCAGAATGTTGGGAATAGGCGCTGATTTGGATTGATATAAACTTTCTTCTTCAGTGATCTACAACGTGTCGCTCAAATATCAATCAACTTCAACAAAACACAGATTCTCTAATTTGAACAATTTTCTGTTTTCTGAATACCAAGTATACTGAACTTGCTAAAAATAATCGATTCAAAAATTTGAAATTTTCATTAAAATTAAATAAAAAAATAAAAAACAAACTGGATGTTGCAGAAAAGCATTACATTCTTTCTCAATCATATAACCGATTACACGAGCTAATTCATTATGCCATATACAGCTCCGTTAATAGCAATATGTTCACATATATAAACAAAAGCTCCGCGTAACTGAGCGAACTGATTCTTCAGTTTAGTCAAAAAATCGTCCAAAAGCAAATCGGAAGTTAACTGCGAACATAACATTGTACAAATCTGATTCACTAACTCTCTAAAATATTAAATTTATGAATAATCTGAAAATTTATACGGTAATCAACTGATGATATAACGGCGACCTATGAAATGTCTTAGTTATTTTGACAGCAATAGCTGAAATACAAACTTTCTAATTCCATCTACAAGAAGACTCGATGGATCCACTCGAAGCGATCCGAGTGATGTTAACTGCATTGTTGAGATACCAGAAGAAAGCGTTGATATTGAATGTGTAATAGCTGCAAGTTGCAAACGACGTTCTGAATCCATAAATTGACGGACATCAGTTTTGTTGATAGAACGTCCTTGTGGTGGATTCAATAGACCAGCTACTTTATCCAGTAGGATAAAGAGGGAACGTGGAACAACCTGCAAATGAGGAACTTTTATATTTTTAAAAATTGAATTTTGCAAAAAAAAATAAATTTATTCTATATGAAAATTTTATAACTTTCGATTCTATTTTTCCTTATATTTCATTTTCATTTCAAAATTATATTTATTCATTATTTATTGCTTTTATATATATTGATTTTAAAAATTTTATTAAGTTAGGAAAAATTTTACTAATTGAATCCAAGAATTTATCAATTACTACATGTCTGTTTATTCTCATATTTTCATTGTTTCTACTAATTTCCTAGGGAATGATGCAAATGTAAGATCGGAATTTCTTTTTTTTTTTTTGCAGAAATAATTTTTAAAGTTTTAAATTCAACTATAAAAGAATTCTTGAAAACAATTACATTAAGAGCAGTAAATACAACGATAAGTATATAAAAAATTATTCCTACTTGAAGAATTTTGCGCAATCTAGCTTCAATTAAACGCGAATAACACATTGATATGGAGGATATCCTCTCAGGTGTATCTAGACGTTCCAATGCTAATTTAATTGAATTAGCTATTTTGACAAACAGTGAACGTATTGGAAGTGGATCGACTTTCACCATACTTTCCATATTTTCAGCCCATCTATGATAATAAGCATATTATTAGATATTTGAAAAAAAAAAAAAAAAAATTATTCAATGAAATTACTTTTGACTCTGCGATTTTTATTTCAGATTTCATATGAATGAAACTAAATATTATTTGATATAAATCAGCAGGATTTTGCTTTAAAAATACACAACCTCAAGGGATCAAAAAATTAAAAAAAAAAAATTAAATGATTATTGGTAAAATACAATTAAAATGAAGGAAATACTGGTCAATAATTGCCCATCCATATAAAAAATTTGTTGCTCCTTCTACTTTTTTCAAAAATGCTGCATCCAACATACAGTAATGTAATAGTGTAGTCAGTAAAGTTTGGGAATTTTGTAGATATTGCGATACGGCAACTATTTCACACAAGTTATGCACATCGTTCACCTTCAAAAAAAAATTCTTTTTTAATGAATGAATATATATAAATATACTTTTGAGCGACTAAATTTTAACTATTATATTCTATGCAATTAACAAATGCTTACGAAAAAGAGAAAAACTTTTGCAAAAACTATCTATTGTCGATGAGAAGTAAAATCTTCGAAGCAAAAATTGCTGATGACACCTCATAAGAATTAGACATATGCTTAAGCATGAAAATTTAGGAATCAACGAAATGATACACAGAAAAGAAATACTCATTAATGGATTATATAAAGTAAGATAAAATGCTAAAACCTGATCTAGCCGGTTTTTCAATTCTGAAATCACGGAAGACGCATCTGCATTAGAAATATCTAATTCGTCAATAGTTTTCCTCAGCAGCAAAAGCCATGATCTCAACTTTTCTGCAAGAAAACTTATCTCCTAATTCTATTCTTCGTTATTGAATCCTTTAAAATTGAACTAATTAATTGTAAAATAGAGCAAATTTTAATCCCCCAAATCTAAATTTCAATAATCAAAATTTTGAAAGTTTCTGTACAAGCAAAATAGATCAAAGTATAAAAATACCATTTTTCTTAATCTTTTGTATAGGTAATTCGTTTGCAAAAAGTTCAGCTACTTGCATGATATGATCACAAACTTCTTCCTTAAGTTTTCGAACATTCTCATTTTTGTTGTCTAAAAACAATTGGGCAACCTAAAATTATAAGGATTCTAATAAAGTTATTTTATATAAAAAAAAAGTATTCACATTGATCATTTATTAAAAGTAATCTACTTTCAAACGTAACATTTTATAGTAAAGAAAACTTAATATTTGCAAGAAACAATTTCATTATTTGAAAAAATAATATCCGTGAATATAATCTTTTGGAAAGATGATATTTTAAAAGAATTCTGAATAAATTTACAGTTTGAATAAGTCTTAGAAATTCCTTACTTTTCTATAATCATATTCAAAGGCTGAAATTTCGAGCAATTTACTAAACAGATCAAATGAAGATGATGTAATTTGACTATTCACAATATCATAAAGTTGTCCGGCACGTTTGCAGCATTTTTCCAGCTTATCTAGAAAATATAAAATAAGAGATTTTCACTTTTTTAGTATGAAACATTTCTATATAAATAAATATTGTCGTATAAATAAATATAAATATACAATAAGGACTGACTACTTACTGATAAAACGACAATAAAAAAAAAGGAATTACAAGAATGCAAAATAGTCCATTCGAGATGTTTATTTGAAGCAGCTATTAAATCAGCAAACAAAATAACATCAGCTATCGAAAACTTAGTAGTATTTGGGAAGGATGCAGCTTTTAGAGAAGATATATGGCTTGCGGCTAAGTGTTTTACTATTTGTGCATTAAGTGCATGCTGCAATGCACTACTTGCAGCTTTAAAATGATCCCAAGCATCGAGCATATTCATCACTATTCCCATATGCAAATGAACTACCTAAAAATCAACTAATCAGCAAGATTCCGGAATTTTTTTTCAAATATTAAAAATTATTGTGATTTAGTGGATTAACAAAACAATCACATTTCTACATTTTGCAAAACGTCATACTAAGATTCCTAAACTATATCAAATTTATATGGGTTGAATTCAAACTTATAACATAATCATCAGTAGAAGGAGGAATGGAAAATCTTAAATAATGAAAATTTTATGAGACAAAAGTCCCAAATAACTCTACAAGATGAATGTTAACAATTCAAGAAATCAATAAAAATATAGCGATGCTTAAAAAATCATTGCATTACTTTCTTTGAATTTTAAGGGAACAAAAAAGTGAAAATGTAACTTTCCGTAACTTAAATTTCCATATTTGAATACTCAACAGGAAATTGAATATATAGTTAGTCATTATATATCTCTTTTCTGAATTTATTAAATTTATTTTTTTATAAACATACCCATTCCTCGGTGAAAAATGTATCCACAATATGGCGCATAACAATATGATCCGAATGTAACAATGTAGGATGAAAAAAGAGACAAACAGAAAGAAAAGCTCGCTGATACCGTGAAGCACGAATGCCTCGCCGAGAAAGTTCATGAGGCATAAGTTCATCCTAAAAAAATCATATAATCACATAAACGAACAGAATGAATTGATTACTATGACAGAAACTGCAATAGTCATCATGCAATAACTTTATTTCTCATCGCATATCTACCAATTTTTCCAAGCTTTAAGTTGCAGGCTATACATAAACGATCAAAAAAAGCATATCATTGTAAACCATATCACTTCCTTATCAAATGATTCTTATCGCTACAAAAAAGAAAAAATAAAAAATGGGAAAAGATTTTCACAACATTTAAGAATATGAATACATTTGAAAGAATAAACCTCATTTCGATACTTAATGACATTCTTCAGTAATAAGTTTAAAAAGTGCAAAATTCATGCTTTCCCAGTGTTCCTAAATTCATCTTATTTTACTCAAATCCTTATTTGCATACCTCATCAGGAAACAAAACGTCTGTATGTAAAACCAAAAGCATATTGCTGACAAAAGTTTTATTTAACGGCAATCTTCTGAAAAAATTTAAAAGAATAAACAAGTCCTAAATAAAACATAGTAAAATAACATAAAAAGGGCACGATAAATATTTATATTATACATGCAATCCTCTACGATTCATTTCGATTATCAGTTATAGATATAATAGTACCACAATTGCACAATAACAGTTTTTTGATAAAAGTTTATGATGTTAGTGAGAAATGGAAAGAATGAAATAAAGAACTTTAAAAATTATTGGGAAATTTTAATGACTTACCCAAAAAGTTCTTCTTTACTTGAAGCTACTTTTAAAATATCAACCAGAAGATCAAACCGTTCATTGCTAGAAGAACTGAAATTTTGATTAATATTAAAATATGAGCATAAAAATATAGATACACTATTTGATATCCAATTCATGTATGGCATCTTCCTCTACCATTTAATTCTATATCGTTCTACATTGATTTCATTACTACGTAAATAGATTTATGCCAGGTAATGTTACTATTATATTACTACAATTTCGATAAAGACTTCAATTACATACTTGCTTCTATAGTGTGCGACAAATAACCTTTGCCTTACTGCATTTTCAAATTTATCATCCAACGCTAACAAAATAACGCCTGCAATATATATTGCTTCTGCCTGCAAATTATTTATTTTTTTAATATTATTTTTTAAACAAATTTTGAAATAATTCAATACACTTCTATAAAGAAAACTAGAATTTCCGTTAAGAAAAAAAAAAAAAAAAACTCTGAAAGTCTAGATCACTAAAGATAAAAATAATACTGAAAAATGATATTACAACAACAAACTTCATGCTGACATAATAGCAGAAAAGTTGTTGTTCGACGACTGAAAAGACGACATTATTGGATCGATTATTTTCTGAATATCTGCAAAAAATAAAAGATAATTTAGAAATAATAACATTAATAACGAACTAATAAACTACGTTGATTTTCCAGTTGTATCATAAATAAACTTCCCCGTTAATCAGGAAGGTAAATAATAAGTTTTTCAGGATAGTTAACTAAGTCAATCGATCGCTAATATCTTTAATAATCATTGAAGAAATGAAAATTAAATACAGAAAAAACTTACTCAATTAGATCGGCAAAAAAATGCGCTATAGCATCAAAAAGGGCACCAAAGCGTTTAATTTGTCTTTCAAATGTGAACAAATATTCATCTTCCAGTTGCGCTCCTTGCTAAAAAGCTTAACATAGTATAGAACGAATAAAACAAATTGAAAAATTTATGAGAAAAAGAAGAAATCAAAATTTCTGATAGCTAAAAACAAAATCTCCAAAAACAAAAAGTAACTAACGTCATGTGAATCAATATAGCGATCAATAATGGAAAGATCGTCAAAATATGAGAAATCGACAATGAATGGCTTAAAACGACTACGGGCCGGATTTTTGAAATCATCCGGAATACAGTCAGCTAAGCGAAATATTTCGGCCAAAATTGCATGACCCGTCTCTATTATTTCTTTTAGAAAATTGATTCCAAATACATTTCCAACATTACTCATCTAAATTAAAATAGTTAGATATGAGATCTGTCGCGCCAAAGTCAGAAAATTATAATTACCTTCAAATCTTTTCACTAATTTATCAAACATTCAGTAATATCTCTATTCCTAAAGTTCATTGAGATTTTTGGATAATTTCATTCTAAAATTACAACAATAAAATAAATTCCTGCATATTAGCATATAATTTTAGCTGACATATTGAAACAATTAAAAACCAAATTACAAAGCATGCATGCATTTTTTCGAAGTATTTATTTTCAACCATTAATTACAATTAGTACATCAAACATAATTTTTAAATAGTATAGACAAAGGTGAACTTTAAAAATCAATGCAGCGTCCTTTCCGCTCCCAATCGCCGAAACGAGTCGGTTCTAGTCCAGCTGGTCCACCAACTTCACCGGTTATCGGGTTGACGCCTAAAATTAATACTGTTATTGAATTCACACGAAAACTAGAATGATTTATTGAAGAATATAAATAATTATACATATTTCTCTCATCACAACATTTTTAAAGTTTAAAATTTGCAAAGACGCTTATCATACATCAAAATCATCCAAAGAAATCAGTTCTTAATCACTTCTTTCTACTAATCAAGAAATGAAAATAGATACCTTTTGGATGTTTCGGAAGATATGGATCTTCATAGAATTTTTCCTCTTTTCCCGTTTCCAACTCATCATCCAATTTGCCTCGTGGTGTCTTCTTTTGAATCTCGACATCCTTTTCATTTACAAAATTTCTTCCAATTCTACAAAAGCGTTGCTGGCTGCAAAATACCTGCATTATGCCACTACCACGAAATACTCGCAACATCTGAAAAATTCTTTTGCAATTATAGTCCATCAAATCGATAATAATTATATTTGAAATGATACTCATATATGCAAATTAACATGCAAATATTCATGTATTACAAAATGATGCCCATATTGTATGCAAATGTTTATCCAGATACGGACTTCATCTGATGCAATGAAAGGATGCTTCTGCAAATATGAGGTGCATTCGATTGCAACAAATGAAAGTGTAAATAATGTTCTGAGATATAATTTAAGGAAAAAGATAAAGACACACCTGCAATATGATGAAAACGAAATAGCACTTCTCAGATTTATGCATAATTTTAATAAGTAAAAATTAACAAGATATATACTTAAGTATAGGAAGTTATTTCAAAAGTTTGAATAACCCGTAAGCAAAAATAATATTAAAAAAATAATATTATATTTAATATATACAGCGAAAATACAATGAAATCTTTGTAAGGCTAAAAATAAAGACATAATTTCTTATAGCTTGCAATAATTAATTCCAAAATGATGTATTCTCGATAGAGATCACTAGGTGGAAGTAAAAAGTGACGAAAACGTTCGATGAGGATAAAAATATTGTTAAACCAACGAATTACTGAAATAAATCTTAGCAAATAACCAACGAATTACTGAAATAAATCTTAGCAAATATTGTTGCTTTAATGTAACAAAAAAAAAAAAAGAAAAAATGACTGCAGAATTTTTCCAATTCAGCTAGAGCATTGAACGACACCGAAAATCTCTTCATTTTTCGAGATATAATCTTTGATAGTTTGCAATAATTCATTCCAAAATAATGCATCCTCAATGCAGAGATCACTTGCGAAAAAAATCTAAAATAAAATATTTATTTCATAATTAATGACTTGCAAAACATATATAAATTTTAATGATATTAAAATTTAACATTTTATTTAATTTAAGGAAGCTTTAATTCATATTTTTGAAAAGTGTCAATGTTTCCTTGACTTTAGAATGAATATTTAACACTGGTCTTTGATTTGTTTCCGCTTATCAAAATAGTTCATCAATTTTTTGAAAAATTTATGATATAATCAATCTTCAAATTAAATCTTCTAAACAAAATGATTAGCTAGAAAATAATAATTTTTAAAAATATCAATGAATTATACTATAATTCTAATTCATTGCTTTGGGAATTACTGCAAAATCGAAATACAACAAATTCAACACATTCAATTACTGAATAAAGCGTGCAAGTGATAATATAAATTTAAGAAAGATTTAAATTAAATAACAGAAAGTTATTTAATTTAAATCAGACTTCATGAATCCAGTCTGAAAATTTCTTAGCATGTCATTACTAAGTTTTACAGAAGATGGATATATAAAAGGACCTACTTGTTTATTGGGAAATAGCTTATTAAGTTTTACAGCAAAGCTATCTATTAAATGATTTGAATTTGGTGATTCGATCAGATTCATTCCACGGAATAATTGTGAAAAACATAAAGTATCCAAGCGATTTCTTTTGCCTACCCAAACGAAAATACATCCATCCATTACAATACTTACAAAACCAACCAGATGTTTTGCAACAGTAAATTCAGTTTGATGAGAACACATGTTAAATGACCTTAAACAATATCAAAATATTTAAATAAAAAAAAAGAATTAAAATTTTCTCCAAAGAATGAGTATAAAATAAATTCATCATGATATATGAAATCATATATCATGAAATACATAATCCATTAATTAAAATACAACAATCATTGTCAATTAATAGCAATAAACTAGAATACCCGACAAAAGGAAAGCAATAATTTTTTCCTGCAAATTTTTATAAAGGTATATGCACTGCATAAAAAAGATTTAGAAGTAGCAATTAAAATGATAATTCAATTAAAATACGATTTATAGAAATGCTTTATTCTTACAATGCTTAACAGATTTTTTTAGCAATACAAAAACGAAACAGCGCATATCCTCCAACTAAATATCAAATCATCAACGAAAGGAATAAATAATCATTTACTGAACTGAATTTGAAATTCACCCTAAAACAAAAGTATGGTAAAATACGCAAAATAAAATAAATCAATTTATATGAAAAAGAAAATACATGCTTTTTCATTTTATATATAAATATAAATTAAATTGATTTATTAACAAAAACAGAAAATCAAAAATATAAGCAACAAATAAAAGACATTTCATGCGTCAATAATAGCACAATATTAATTTTAGTTACAATTCTGAAAATCACGGATAAATTATAAATATTATATATATTAAACAATTCATATAAAAGCGACAGATAAAACATCACATTAATAATATCAAAATGAAGAGGTAATTTACGCAAGACTGCGGAGAACTTCTGGACAAGTATTTAAGAAGCATTTATTTAAGAGAATTGAAGTAATAAAGCAAATCACTTGAATTTGTAATTTAAAAGTTAAATATTTTAAGCAAATTAACCCTCAGCAACTATAGCAGTCCATAGAAATATGATAAATTGTAAAAAAATTTATTAGAAAAAACAAAAAAAAAAAAAAAAAAAAAGTATTCGCATTTAAGCTTCTTGACAAAAAAAAAATTTCTTACAAAAAATTCTTGACGTGTTGATGTTTTTCAAATATTCAAATAAAATTTGAAAAAATAGCTGCATTATTAGAGAAGAATTATGTTGGTACGAATTTCATAACAGAAACGGGACTGTTAATTCTTGGTTTTTCTTCTTATCTAAAGTTTTCCAGTCAATCAATTTCCCCAGTTACTGCAATTCATCTTTGTACCTCCAGCCTTCGCCTTCTTTAACAAACAAAAGCGGGTGATAAACAATTCGCTGATCCTAAAATATCTTTAACAATAATTCTAAACAAATTTTTCAGATTGTAAACTACAGACAAAAAGAAAATTCTAATTACAACAGAGCCTTAAATACCTGTCGTTTTTTAGCTTCCTCACGTTGCCTTTGTTCAATCCATCTCTTTGCACTAGTAGCAAATTGTATATTATTTTTTTGCAAAGCAACTGTAACATGTCTCCATAAACGACGTGATTCTCTATCACCTTGTTTTGCTACGGGTTCACATTCCTAAAATTTAAAACAAATTAAAAAAAAAACACTTTGCTGAAGATTTTGGCATTTAGTAAAAATATATACAGAATAAAGCACTTAAATCAATGAATTATCTAGCTTCTAGAATCAAAATTTTTCCTCGAAATGATGAAATTTTTTTTAAAAAACTAAGAATTTATTTCAAAAATGGCAATTTTTTTCTGGAAATAGTCAGAGAAACCAAACCTTTTTCACCTCGGGATAATGTTTAACATCAACAAATACATATTCGTCACCATTCAGAGGTTTCGCGTTTATTACACCATTCCATTCTCCTTTTATTATAAGAATAGGTTTTTTAAAGCCTGAGCGGTAAATATTTCCATTTATACGATGTGCTTTTCCACCGAAAAAAGGTTTCGTTAAAAAATCAATCTCAGCCGAATAACCTGTTTTAGCGCAATTAACTGTGACCTGAAATGGTGCCAAAACTATTATGGGTGTTATATCGTATACTTTCTCAATATGGAAGAAACTTTAAATAGATGTTCATTGATATTAGGAACTTACTTTTCCACCAAGTTCAATCCATGGAATGCTCATAATGGAACGCCCGTAACCATTCGGAAATGTTAAAACATACTCTTCACCATGATTGTGTAGCTTCACTACTCCCCAACCGATATTAGTAACCCCTTGAAATCATTGTTAATGATAAATTTAAAAAAAAAGGATAAGTATTAATCATACGATAAAATCATTCTCCGCACAATTCAAAATTTCACAAAACTTTTTCATATATCATTGCTAAACGATAAAACCCCAAATACTCCCAAAAATAATTTCCAGGTATTTTAGACAAGTTTCAAATCATTACCAATAGAAAGACCCAAAAAAGAAGACTTTGTCCAAATATGTCCTGTAAACGTAACTCGTTTACAAGGATGCTCAGCATAAAAAGCTGACACAGGTGGATGATGGCTAACTTGCTCCGCGATAAATGTTAAGTCATTTCTGTCAGAACCAGGAAAAGGACCACGACTGGTAAACTGTTTAGTTCTTTTCATACCAGGGATTTTCCATCGACCTACAAAGAACAAAGTTAATTCGCCTTTATTGAGTGAAATAATTATTTGTAAATGATTTTCGATTCACTAAAAAGGGAATTTTTGAAAACAAACAGCAAATTAATTCCTTAGATTTATAGCAGTTGCAAAATTTCGTAATAAAACAACAGAACTAATAAAAAAAAATATGCATAAGTAATAAAACAACAGAACTACTAACAGCGGAAAGTTTCCCCAAGAATAGGATTATATGGTTTTTTAGCCACTCCGCTTTTGCGAGCTGCATAAAAAGCTCCTATATAATAACGGACTACAGAGATGAACCGTTCTTCCGGTGATGAATAATCGGTACAAGCGACAAAACTATCCGGATGTGCAAAGAAATCTGCATACATTTCCAGAAGAGAGCGACGTTCGAGAATAAATGTTGGCAACGTCACTTTAGTTAAGTCCATCCCAACACTTACCTAAAATTAGATTGTTAATTTACAACAATTATTTCAATGTCAATTTTTATTAACTATTTGCAAAATAGCCTACTTCAAAAGGTGATGCACAAACAATAATTATGACAAAGTTATTCATAAAATATTTTTATTAACTATTTGCAAAATAGCCTACTTCAAAAGGTGATGCACAAACAATAATTATGACAAAGTACATGTGATGTTGTCATATGAAAAGTGCTAATTGATTTTTTCTTTTTCTTGCTTTTGCTCCAGTAGTTTTAGATTTAGCGAATTTCAAACTCAAAAAGATACAGAACAACATACTAATAGATACTACTAATTACAAGTAGAAAAAGAAGCGCAAAGTTCTTGTTGATGTTTGAAATATTTATTTAAAAACTATATGAAAATCAAAATGAAACTATGCAATTTTTGAAGTGCTTATCGAAAGCGACCGGAAATTTTAAGATAAATGGGATTTCACCATTAAAATCGAAAACTACCTGTGAAAGAAGATGCATAAGTATAGAACCATGCTGCTGTTGAACATTACCAACATCCACTTCCTGTGTATCTTCGTAAGCCGCATCAAAATTTTCGTTTGCATCTCCGAAATCTGGTTCTTGGATGGATTTTTTTGGTTGAGTTTTTCTGCCGGGATTATTACTATGTCCAGGATTTTCGAAACCATTTGAATTATCATCACTGGGCGATAACTTGTCATCACTCGGAGTTTCGGCATCGAAAAAATTCGTCTTCACTACTTGAGTAGGATAATGGAGGGACTATAACTTTCGCCTAAAACGTAAAAAGTAAACATTCAATAATAGAATTATACAATACACAATAGTTCCAGAAAAATTTTTTTGATGTAAAAGAATTCAGAAGGGCTTAAAAGGACATCACTTGATTAAATATTTCCTTGAAAGTACAAGATGTATAAAGATTACTTCATCCAGCAGAATGAATAACAAACATAACTAATCATCTGCGATGTACGATAACTGTACTTTTCTCTTTCTTCCAAATATTTTTCAGCTGTTAAAGTAATTTATTATTCTACTTTGTTTTCCTTACTTCCATTTTTTCTAAGTGCAAATATGAATCTGATGAGATAGTGCAACTAGATCTAGATGATAATGCAAAATATGGTGAGAGTAATGCAAACTGAACTTTGAAAGTAAAATGCTGACTTGAGAATTCTCAGATTCCTCGTCATCCACATTTAAACCCGATAAAGAAGCACCCTCTAAATGACTCCTAGCCATTTGTAACAGTATAACTGCATGCTTCACCGTATTTAATAAACGATTTGCTGATTTAATCAAATCATCAATTGTCTTCTTCATTTCACTATTTGCTGATGAAGATAATCCTTCCAATTCTCGAACCTGGAGTATTTGATTCGATCAAAATTTTATTTATATTGACTTTTACCAAAATTAGAATTATTGACTAAATAACTAACAAAATTACTGCCTAAAATAACTCAACAAAAAATATTACAATTTAAGGGATAAAATCAAGGGAGCAAAATTTATTTGGTATCATCAGCCATATAATTTTTACCATGTACTATGACACTACTCTTAAAAACTAGTACTCACCGCGAATATTTGTTACTTGAATCAATTCCCAAAATTTCCAAAGAACATGGCGATACCTCATTGATCATGTCTTGTAAATGTTTGTCTGCTTCAACAGCTTTTGACTTCAAAATTGTTGGTGAATTCGATGAAGCTATACGATAATAACCACTTTGCTCATGGATAACAGCCTCCAAAGCACGAATCCAGTTGTTGCGTTCAACTTCATCTCGACCCTAAGACAAGCAACTTTGTCATCTTTACTAGCTCATAGACCAATTGTATTCCTAAATATTTTTATGGATTCCAAATCATACTATTAAAAAGGAGAAATTTTTTTTTTTTTGCAAAAGTTTACTTAACAACAATGTAATGCCGTTTTACATGATAAAATCCACACCAAATCCAAAGATCTTTCGGTAAAATAATTTACTTTTACGGTTGTATTTCAAAATTCTGAATTTTAAATTTATATTTACCTTTAACTAAACATAAATCTTATATGTAAAACTAAATTTTAAAATACTTGTAAATGGAATGTTTTGCCGTCAACAGTAACTGTAAACAAAGAATTGTTTTCACCATCGATACCAATAACAGCACCACGAAGACGTATGCAACCACGTTGCTGTCTTTTCATCATTTTCTCCCGAGAGGTATAATAATGGAGTGCATCATCCCTCAAAATGAACCATCTGTATTGCCATCCATGAACAACGTTGGTCCACTTTGAGAGCGGACCTTCCATGCTGAATTACCTCTAAAATGAAAATTTTAATATGAATTCAATTGAAATATCTAACAAAATCAATACTAAACTTTCAGATCTTGAAAACATATTTGGGAACAAAGTAAAGTAAAATAAGTAATTGAAGCTATTCAAAAGACCAATAATTAATATGCTAAAGTAATAAACAATAAATTCATATATTATAAACATGTAAATATTTTGCAAATATTTTAAAATGGAAAACAATTAAAAGAAATGAAATTATAAAAATTTACCTAACTTCACTTTACTTTACTTTACACACTTCACAACACTTTCAAATATGCAAATTTTATTTTATTATCTTCTCATACAATATTTCAGTTATAAAATTAACTTAAAAGTTTCAAGGAAAGCTTCACGTTTGCAAAAGTTTTCAAACCTTACGTCTACAGAAAAGTTTGCAAATTTTCCAATTTCTATACCAAATTTGAAGGGAAATTAAAAATCTCATCCAAAATTTGCCAAAAATAATTGCATGAATAAAACACAATTTTTACTTTCCGTAAGTTATTTAGAGAAATCATTTGACCTTCCTAGAAGTTCAGACTATAGTTTATTGTCTTAATAGCTAAATGAAATATCACCTAATAGATTTGAATTTAAATCAATTCATTTCTATCGATAAATTCTCTATGAAGGCAATGGAATTTCTAAAAAAAAAAAAAAAAAAAATAGCAAAGCAATACTGAGTATCAATTTAAAGATCTATATGCTTAAAATTAATTAGTTTTCTTTGGCAAATAATATTTCTTGTTTCATCTAAATTACTACTATCAGTTAAGAGATTAATACTGGAAAGCTAGATCAGAATATTCAGATGAGCCATTCTACATTTATATATCCTTCACATTCCGCTCTCATAAGAATTCCAATTCCAGATATGCAAATAATATGCAGAAATATACACTTACTAATTAGGCATTTGTTAATTATCAGCAAGGGAAAAATATATTAGATGCTAAACACATTCTGGAATGAAACAGCAGTATAGTCTCGAGAATATATTCACGAAGAGATTAATAGTGGGAAAATAATATATATACATATGTAATTTACATATGAATAAATAAAGCATCAAATAAATATTAATGTTAAGAGATATATTTCATTGTAATATAACCCAATAATTAGAAAAATATGACATCAAAAAAAAAATCGTGAATTATTTGATATATAAATAATGATTCCTAAATTAATCGATAAATTTTTTTGGAATTATTAGAATTTTATGAGTAGCATAAAAATAACTTTTGAGAATGAAATTCAAAACATCGTATATATGTAGTATAAAATTAAATAAAAATCAAGTAAACTGCAAAAGAATAATCACTAAAACTATAAACCATAAATAATCTACAGATATGATGGTTAATTAATACTACAAATTCATTCTAACAAAAACAATTAACGAAACAAAAATGGTTTAATTACTTAAAAAACGATATCAACCAACCAATATGCCATAATATCTTATCAATTCGTATTAAGATTTATGTTTCATAGCGTCTTCATACAAGAGAAAACTCTCGACTCAAATCTCGAGAATATATTCATGAAGAGATTAATAATGGGAAAATAATATATTATGAACAAATAAAACATCAAATAAATATTAATGTTAAGAGATATATTTCATTGTAACCTTTCTGATAAATAGATGATAAAGTAACGTTGCTATGTGAAGATATAGAGAAAAACGATACATTCAGTCCCTGTTCAATTCATTCTAATAAATTACTAACAATTTCAACCACATCACCCATCCACACCATCCATATATGATGAAATCTATAACAATACCTTTTTAAAACATTCACGGACCGTATTAATATTCATGTGTGAAATTTGGTTTCCACCCAGCTTGGTCTTCAATCAACTAACTTAGGCTAAAGTTCAACAGTCATTGATTGGTATATTAAAGTTCGCCTAAACTTTCTCTTTTTTCATTCTTTTTTGAAATTTACCGAAACCAGAATAATCATTCATTTGTATTTTTACTTTAAACTAAGGAAAAATTTTAAATTATTCTCGAGAAATTAAATATCACTTTGAGCAGTCCCTATTCATTATTATTTCATCGCTGCATAGGAGCAATTTTGTGATAATTTATTTACACAGATATAAATCTATCATGTGATATGATATGATGTGATATTAGTAAAATTTTCAGCAAATTTTATCTTAGAAATATAAAAAAAATGTTAATCTTGTCCTTTTTATAATTTTTTTTTGTTTATTTTTGCTATATTGAATATCAGATTTCGATAACAAAGCAAATTGCACTAATTTTATATATTATCAAGAAAAGATTGACCTCTAAAAAGTTTAGTCTGAGAAATTTATTAGGAAAATCAGGCAAGAAAAAGTAAAGTATTCTTGGAGAAGTTCACAGCAAAGACGCTAAGTGCAACAGTTTAGGCTCTTGAATAAGTTATAATTCAATCTCATAACTATTCAGATATTATTTATCGCATTGGTTGATAAGATAATTCCTAAATATTGATGATATTGATGCCCTAATTAAGAGATGTCAATATTATTGCTAAATCAAAAATGCCTTCTTGCAAGTTCGATCACAATTTTTTCCGAATTCCCTATATTAAATACTTTTATATCAAATAATAATGAAATACGCAAGCAAAAATCTTCCCTCATTTACTTGGCTTTACTTGGCCATATATTTAATATAGATATTTTTTATTTGCATGCATATAGAAGAATTAATTATTGAGTAGTGCTAATTGTTCTCACTAAATTCATCTTTTTTTTTCGAACTTTATCAATCCATAGTGATAATCAAATTATTCGATATTTATTCTTTGTTATTATTCGATAATAATCTAGTATCTTATCTTCTTTTTACAATCATATTCAAAAACATTATAGAATAGTTCAATCGAATATTTTATCGCTATGTTTTCAAATTTTTTTAAAAATCGAAATTTGATTAAGCTTATCCTATACTATAAGTAGCATTACGATTTTCAACTTTTCCGCAAATTTTTATTTAAAAAAAAGTAAATATATTATTTTCTTTTTCTTTCTTTTTTTAACCTTCCAATGAATAATGATTAGTTGAGGAAAAGAATAATATCATAAAATAAATTTGTTCAAATGATTAATTGAGGAAAAGAATAATATTATAAAACAGATTTGTTCAGAAATATAATTTGCATATATATATATATTATTTTTGATCTTTCATTTTTTATTTTTCTATTCTTTCATAAAAAAAAAACAAGCAAATATCTTTCCGCTTTTTCTTTTTGCTTTTTAAATTTAAAGCTATTTAAAATTATTTGGGCCGGGAAAAAATTTTTATTGAAATGGATGTTTCCCTATCTGATATTAATTAATATATCTTTTATCTCTCTCTCTCTTTCTCTCTGTATTACATTTTAATAAGATATTTTAAAATGAATGAGAAAATTCAAAATGAATTAGAAACGAATCGGATTGTCTTTCTTTTCTGGCTTTTTTTTTGTCTAGAATAATGAGAAGTGAAATAATGTTGAAAGTATTATTATAGTCGAGAAATTTCCCTTTTAATTAGACTTTTTAAAACTTTTTTTTTTCTTTGCATTCTATCTGTTAAATTTGTTGCTATAATTATATGTGTATATGTATTTCTATTTTATATGTGCATAATTTATTAAAATATACCTGCATCAAATTTTACATTTTTACATTTGATAAAAATTTTATCAAATTTTATCAAAAAATGATGCAAAAGATTCAAAAAATAAAATTGACTTTTTTTGACACAGGTGATACAAGTATATTTTAATAATAAAAGTTAAAGTTTTATTTTATTAATAATTCTATTTGTTTATCTTTTGCTAAATTTATTTTGGAATTTTTTTCAAATTTCTCTTTAACAAAAGTATTTTGTTTAATTTCAAAAAAAAAAGTTGGAAAAAAAAATATATATTTTTTTTTTAATTAGATATGTATATTTTAAAATATTAGATAACAATGAAACTATAGTATTTGGTTAAAATGATGCAAAAGATTCGACGCAATTTATGGCTACAATTATGTCGCCATATGCAAACTTCACGTGCCTTTACGGATGCACAACTTCGATCCAGTGAACAAGCTTGCAATGTTGCGGATGGTGCTATTGCACGAATTGATATTGCACATTTACCTGCTAATCATCCTACGGAAGATTATTATGCTGCCGCAAAATGTCTTTCATCTGAAGCCTTCCTCTTCGGTAATATTATTTGTTTTTTTTGGTTTTTTTTTATCATCCTAATCAATCAAATCATTTTAAATCTTTAATGAAAAAAATGAAATCAGAAGAGTAAAGATTAGATATATATTATTGATTTTGGATTAATTAAGAAAAATAATTTAAATGGATTCTTTAGTTTTCATTTGGCCATCAAAAATTGTTATGATAATTAATTATAACTTATAAATAAAGAAAATTTTGAATTATATTATTGATTTAAAAATCTTATCCTTGTTGCAGCGTAAATTCTAAAATTTAAAATTAAAAAAAAAATTACAATCAGAAATCTTAAATCTTTTTAATTTAAAATTTTAAGATTTATGTTATCACAATATCATTTTAGGTGTATTTGATGGACATGGTGGTGGTGCATGTAGCCGTTATGTATCGACAAGGCTATTTGATTATGTATCTTCTGCTATACTGAAACAACATATTATCACCGATTTACCTATTACAGATAGATTGCATTGGTTTTTTACGAATGGTGATTTATTCGATGAAACGTATAGGTGAAAAAATTTGTCTTATCTGTTCCAGAAATTTGATTATTATGAAAAATTTTGTCTTATCTGTTCCGGAAATTTGATTATAATTTTCGTCCTATTTTTTTGCCCATTTCTGAAATTATCGGTTTTTGCTGAATTTGAAAAACCATTTTAAACTTCAAAAATTTTTATTTCTTAAAATCTTTTTTGATTTTTAGAAAAAAACATTTCGAAAATGTCGAGAAATTTCATAAAGAAGCAAAACATGATTCGACGATGACAACAATTCGGAAAGCTCTAGAAGTTTCTTTTAATGCATTTGATAATGATTTGTCGGCTAATGCATTGAATGAGAAGCATAGTGAGTTATCGAAGTGAGTTTAGTTTTTTTTTCTTAGTTTTCAAATTTCATAATTAAATTGACTAGGAAGTTTAATTAAATTTCATATGGATTCATAGGTATCATGATCAACAATAGTTAGTTAGTTAGTAATAGGTAATGCTGATGATATATATGATAACAGTAGACAATGTTGATGATATATATTCATGCATCGAATTTTTTTTTTTGAAAATGAAACTTGAATGATTTCGAAATGTTTTAGAATTCATAAAATAAAGCTAAGCTTTGAGATTAATAAAAAAAAATCTCAATTTAATTTTAAAAATTTGCTGAAATTATTGAAGTCAATATATTGAAATGGCGATAGCAGGCTCATGTGCAACTGTGGTTCATATTCGTGGTGCAAATTTGCATGTGGCAAATATAGGTGATAGTGCAGCAGTGCTGGGATTATATAATCATGGGGCTATATCAGCTATACCTCTTTCGAGATCACACTGTGTTGATAATGCTGATGAGGTAGGCTTCCCATTTCTGTCTTTTTTTTTTAACCTATCTCCAATTCAAAGATCTATAATGATAAAAATAATTTGTCTTAATAGAATTTCTAAAAAAAATTTCAAAAATAGAATTTTTAACGCAGATGAAATAATGATTTTGAGAGTTTAGAAGTGAAAATTTGACTTGTAAACAATTTTTGCTCAGTTAAATTGCTCTATATTTTTAGCTCTATAATATAGGTAATAAACAAATTAGATAAAATAAATCAATTTATCAAATCTCATTTATCCATATAGAGAATATTCCATTTTTAGGTACAGCGAATTCGAGATGCTCATCCAGTTAGCGAAACAAACAATGTAATAGTTGGTGGTCGACTTTTTGGAGAATTATTTCCTTTCAGAGCATTTGGTGATATTAGATATAAATGGCCAGCTGAACTACAAAAAGAAATTCTTGGTGGCGAATATCATTCATTACCATATGGAATGGACACACCACCATATCTTAGTTCCTTACCAGAAGTAAGTGCATATTTGTGGATTTCGTATTATATATTTGTATTATGCAATGATAAACAGGTTACATTAGAGTAGTAACTTCACAAAAAATAATTTATGATCTTCATTGAATATTTATTTAAAATAAAAATTACAAATAAAAGTTCAGCAAAATATATCATATTTTCATTTTCTTCTATTTCTTTAACTATTCTTAATTTCTTTCAATAATTTTTTTTTTTAATAGGTATTATATCATAAATTGACACCTGATAATCACTTCATGGTACTTGCTACGGATGGTCTTTGGGATTGCCTTGATCCTGATACAGTGGTACGATTGGTATCAGATCATACATTGGGTATGCAAACTCTTACTCCGTATAAACCTTTTGCAGGAACTCCTTTGGCACAGGTGAGATGGCTTACATTTTTCCTCCATGTATTTACTTTTTTTTGTTTGAAAATTTGATCGTACTGAACTCATTGATTACTGTTCAAATTACTTTTATTTTTTAAAATCATATCTTCCAAAATTGAACAAAAGCTAAAATTGATGAGACCTTACAATAAATATTGTTAGATTACATGATTCGAATAGTATCATTTGTTGAACAATTTTATTTCAGGTTCACGAAGAGCTAAAACAACGATTATATAGAACAAGAAAAAAACCATTGGATGAAAATAGCGCTACTCATTTACTTCGACATGCTTTAGGTGGTCCTGGAGAAGTATCGGCCCAGTATTTACGACTTATCGAAATGCTGCAATTACCACCTGATGTGGCGCGTAAGTATAGAGATGATATCACTATTATTGTTATACATTTTAATCAAAACTATCTTCATAATCCAGTTATGCCTGAATGTTTGAAAACCCAACCTAGAACTTCGTAATGTAAATGGAGACGCATACTTAAAGTAAAATTCATTACATATATATCGAAGTTTTTTTTACTCATCAATCTACTGTTACTTTTACTGTTTAGTGAGAATTATATTCCTCGAAGATAAATTTGATACTCTTAGTTTTTTCGAATTCTGCATAGTAGTTCTCTTATTGATACAGATTACACAATTTTAATTTATTCGAAGATAACTTAACAGTTGTCATGCAATGAATGTTATGTTTATTAGTGCTTAGTTTCGCTAATTAGTTTTATATGATGTTTTGAAGTTAAAATTTATGGAATTTTTATATAAACGAATCACTGATTTCAGTATCGGGATTATAGCACTTATGATTCCAGTTTATAGAAAATTATTTTTTTGAAATTTTTTTCGCTTTCATTATTACTTATATCTGAATACATGTACCAATGCAAGAAACCGGTACAAGACAATCAATTTATATATCGAAATGTAATATTTGCTATTTTTATAAAATGCTTGCTGTTCAATATTCCTAATTATGCCTTTTTTTCTCAATACGGATGATGCAATAAGTAGGATTTAATCTTTAGTCTGAAATAATTGCTCTTTTTCTGAATTATTTAGTCCTTTATAATTGTGTTTCATTCTCACTTTCACTTCATTCTTATAGCAATTACTTTGCAAACAAAATCTTTGGAGATAATTTTAAAAGATCATAGAGGAAAATCCTATTTATACTGCTCAGTATTTAACTAATTCCGGTATGTCATTTTGGTGCTACATGTCACATTACGCTTTCTTATCTCTTATATTACTACTTGTCGCTTCTACGTTTGTTGCATGCTTCCAGTTTTCCTTAATTGTGTATCACTTCAAACTTATTAATTAAATTTTTCTAATATGCAAACACAGTTAATTTTTATAAGATTATATCAACTGATATAAAATTGTGCATTCATTTATTTGCTCTTTTATATGCAAAAATAGTATATTGAGATTCTCAACTGATCTTGATGATATATGATAGGATAAAATACTCCTTTTTCAAACAAACCTATCAAATAAAATTTCAAAACTGAAAGTCTCGAAGAGAATATCACAACTGCTGAATGTGACAAATACCTAAAGCTATGATTCGTTTTAGTTATTTTGTTGATTTGAGTTCACATCTTGCTTCATAGCTTCCTTTTTTACATTTTCGTTCTGCAAAAATCATTTGACATTTTATAAAAAAAAAAAAAGAATTTTGCAGAAAAAATGAAAAAAAAAATTGTGGAAATAATGTGATATACCTGTTGCGTAAGTTCCTGCTGAATACTTGCATCTGCTAATGAAGCAAGATAGACAAGATTTCGATGAAGAAGTTGCTGATACTGAAGAGCATCATTTGCTCTAAAAACAAAAATATATCATAAATAAATTTTTTCTTTAATTTTTGAATTTTGTCTTGATTTTTATTCTCAATAAACTCACTATAAATTATTCTATCATAAACATAAAATGGGAAGAATGATTAGACGGGAAATAAAAATAATTACAATCTTCATAATTTTATGAAATGCAATGAATATTCTTTTCTAGTTCACGATAAACTGCAAAAATCAAGAATTATAAGTTTCGATCAAAACAAATTATATAAATCTGATTAATAACATTAAACATTTCTGCTCTATAATTTCAATTTTCATTTATCAGTACGATACAGAAAATCTTTGATCGAACCTTCCCATGTTCTGATATCGTACGATAATCCTAATCAACTGTCCATTCTCGTCCAATAATTTCTGAATTGTTGCTTTGTCCGGTCTTGCTCCAATCTGAGCGCTTCCAGCAAATGCTAATGACATTTTCCCTACAGTCATTCTTTCGACATGAAAAAGTCGTTGGACGAGATTTATATGAACAACGTTTCACTTTTCATAATGAAAGATCTTATCATCATATTTGATAGTCTGATTTTTCATAATTAGACTTTCAGATGGATATATATTCTAACGATTGGCTTTTTTTAAGGGGATCAAAAACTACATCATATCAACAATGATATCAGTTTTTTCTTTTTTTTTTTTTTTTTAATAGCATATCGCATAAATGTACTGATGGAGATGGCTAAAGTTGGCACACCAAAAAAATCTATGTAATCTTTATAATGAATAAAATTACTCGAACTTAATCTATGAAGTTATTTTCTGTTAGCAATTGGAAATTTAATTCAGTTACAATCTTCTTGTATTAAACTGGAAGATTATTTCTTAATTAAAATTAGTTTAATTCTTTTTTTTAATTAAAGTTTGCAAATTACAAATTCGAACAATAAATCTCTTTTGGCTAATAACCATGCTAAGTATACAAATGAAAAATCGAACATGATAAAAGCTTTTATTAATAAAGAATATTTCGGAAAAAAATGTAAAAATCGAATTTCCTTAAAATATATTCTGAATCTAAAACTTGTTTCTTTCTATTCTAAAGGAATATATATACTCAAAGCAATCAGTGGTCAATTTTGTTTAAACACTGATAATCATTTGATGAAAGACTGTAGCAGTTTAGAGCACACTACAATTCGTATGATCTAATTATGTGCTGCCACAATTGAAAGAATATTTAGATGTTAGACCTATCACTTCAAACTCAGCAGTTAAGAGAAAAGCAGAAATTAATAAATACAAATACGTAAAAATGAAATATAATAATGAGATATAATAATGTATATAATTGATCTGATCTCATTCGATTCAATCTGATTAGTTTTAAGTCACAACTGACTATTATATATCACATTCGAAAATCAATAGCAGCATAATTACTTATTTGTAATTCTTGTTCGTTTATTCCACGAAAAATTTTCGGCATAACTTTTTGGCTTAATCAATCGTTCATTTGGCTCGATTACTTCATAATTCAAATCGTTCTTCTCACAGTATCGAATAGCATCTTCCTTAGATGCAAAATCCATAGCCATACTGATATTACTTAATGGATCACCTCTACAAGCAAGAAACAGTGAAATATTTAATAATTATATTTCTGGTAATAAAATTTATATATACTGTACTTTTTGGATAATCTGTTTTTCACAGTACAAGATAAAAAGCTCTTCAAGCGCTGTAGGATGAATGAAATAAGATTTATTGTTCCAAATTATCTTATTCTTTGCTATCGCAAAGTTACATAAATGGCAGATTCCATATAAATAATAATGAATGATTTTAGCATTTAGGGACAAAAACTATCTTATATAATTAATTAGCCTTTCATTACAATTAAAATTTTCTAAATTTTTACAAAACTGAAATTCGCTCTATCGAAATTTGAAATTTTTTTAAAGATTAAATCCCCAATTACAAACAGTATAATCAATGACGTTATTTAATATAATCAATGACGGTATTTAAATTATAAGTCAAACAGCACTTAAAATCAAGTTCACTGATCAAAGCCTTAATCTGAATCCGCATCCTAATATTAAGAAAATCCTTAAATTATTCAATCAGAGAGCAAATAAAAGTTTAAAAGCAAATTTGACTCCATCATCCAAAAAAAAACCTTCATCAAGAATAAGCTGCTATGATAACAATAAGAGAGATAACACATAAACTTACGTGCTAGACCAACCAATCAATGGATTCTCCCATCTTTCCATATTATCAACCTCAATTTTCCATGTTCTGGTAGCCGCCCAGCCTGACTGAGTAGCTTCACGTGCCGGTCGATAAACACGCACTCGACGACTGCGTAAGAATTCCTTTGGCACACCGGCGATATCTACTACTTGCTATAATATTATCACAATTCAAAATCTAATTTTTAAATTCATACATTAGTCTTCTATATACCAATGATATTATTTGCTTTTTCCCGAAATTAAATCTGTATGATTTGGATCATCTTTCGATATATATATATTCTCTTTTTAATATAACATCCGTTTTAAATCTGATGTAGATGGTCTTAAATTTGATATCGAAATAAACATACTTTTGACATTTCATCCGAAACTTTAATCTTTGTTGGCCCTTGTGATGGTTCTAATACATCATCAACTGATTTTCGGGTTACTGTTGAAATCGGATATTGTATATGTGAACCACTGGTACTATCCTTCTCAAAGCAACGAATTCCAACTGCACGCAAGAGAATAACAGTACGTGAAGAGAGCATTTCAGCATAAAACATACAGTATAAGATAAAAACAAACCAATAATACTATGTATCTCTGTCTAACTTTTTGCAATGGTATGATTTGCAAATCTTTTGCAAACAATTTGGAAAATAAATAGCATCTGTCTAAATTTACTTAAAAGGTAAATTCTTTGCTTAACTTTTTATCTGAGTTAAACAATTTCCTTAAATTAAAAAAAAAGAAAGATTAAAGTGATTGATTCTAATGTGATATTTTTCGAAGGTTTACAGTAGGACATCAATAGAATAGAAAATGCTTTTTTTTTACGTTCTCATAGCAACACTTTTAACTGATTACCAGACACCTTTTCCTTAAACTGTCTCACTGCTAATTTATCATCCAAATAAACTCACCTATCATTTCCTGCAAAATTCTTAGTTAAATTTAACACAGCACTTGCGGTCCGTTAGAATGTGATACCCAGATCGTTGGAAAGTTTGTATGTTTTGAGAGAATGTGAGTTGATTAGGCGTGAAAGTTTCACATTTTCAAAATATAATAATTTCAGGATAGGAAACGACTAGTTAGATCTTCGATACAAATAAAGAATAAAGAAAAAAAGAATATGGTAATCACTTGCTATTATTAATTGATATTCAATTAGTTAAATTATCTTACAATATAATTTTTTTCATTTACGGAATGATTTATTTATTGCATGCTTATTCTTATTGTATATATGATTAACAAAAATATTTAATTACTTCAGGGTAAACTTAAGAAAACTCAAAAATTCGCCACAAAATTAGCAAAAATGATCAAACCAACTGATTCTCGAATGTTTGTTTTATTTGTCTATCTAATGATTCAATTTTATGTCGGAAAAAGAGATGTTACAGTTTTACAAATCAGTGATACTTTTTGGTATAATTATTGGTAGGCAAAGCATAAACCTAAATCATTCTTTAAACCAAAATATGTTATGAGGGCTAGTCTACATATATTAAGACATGGAGGAGTGATTTTACCTATTTTCTTTCTCAGACAATAGTTGTGTAATTTTAAAACGCGGCTGAATATCTGATCTATTTTTAAGACAACTAGAAAAAATTTAGCTATTACTCCAGTTAGTGAAGAATAAATAATTTAAGTAATCTAGTAAGTAATAATTAATGGAGATGTAAATTAAAGACTTGATTTTATCTATGGTGATCTAATTAGCAAGTAGATTGAATTAAGCATTTTGTGTTGCTGCAAGTTATGTATGGATTGAAAGATTGAGGATTCTACGTTTAACATCTAATTTAGCATGAAAGTATGCAAGCTTATCAGTATCAACGGAAAATGATTTGATAAAGTTATAAGTTATATTGGATTATTTTCTTTCAGTAAAGAAAGTGATCGTGTTATCAGGAAGAAAAAGAAAGAAGATAAACAGGCATTGAAAATTATCGAAGCGTATGTTATTATCACCTTCGTTTTTTAATTTTTATTTTCGAATTTTTTTTTTGTTATCTTAGATTTACGGACTTTATCTCATAATTTCCAGGCCTCAAGTATCATCAGCAATGTTCCTGAAATATAATACTCAACTTGGACCGCCATTTCATGTTATTATCGATACAAATTTTGTCAATTTTTCCATTAAATATAGGATTGATATTATGCATGGATTTATGGATTGTTTATATGCAAAAAGTTCGTTTCAGAGTTAAATTGATATCTTTCCAAATTATTTTTATAGAAGCTTGATTGATTTTAGTCATGATAACTATTTGCAGCAATACCATATGTAACGGATTGTGTTTTGGGTGAATTGGAAAAACTTGGACAACGATGCAAAGTTGCTCTCAAAATTATTAAGGATAATCGGTTTAAGCGTTTGTCATGCTGTCATAAAGGAATTTATGCTGATGACTGCATCGTGCAAAGAGTTACGCAGGTGTGCTTAGTAATTTTCTTTATTTGAATGACGGAAATTATTATTCATCAAGCCTCAAAAAAGCGCAAAATACATTTATATCATTGCTTTATGATCCTCTAATAAATTGATAAATTTGAAAAGTATTTTTTTCTCGAGTTCATGCAGAATCATGTATATCATGCTGTTGTGATGCTTGTTGGGGAGCGCTATATTTAAAGATTGTTAAATTTGATTAATTAGCAATTCTGGAAAAGGAAAATTTTCGAACATCTTTTCGAACTTACAAGTTGTTGCTCTAATTTCATCTTCAATTTTTAGCATAAATGTTATATCGTTGCTACCTGTGATAAGGATTTAAAACGACGAATTCGTAAAATTCCGGGCGTTCCCATTCTTTATATTAGACAACATCGATTCTCAATAGAACGAATGCCAGATGCATATGGTGCTCCCGTGAATTAATATCTAGTGGTTCCGTAATATTTCTTAAGAAGAGAAAATCATTGCTTGTTATCCAGAAAAATTTGGTTGGAAATGCAATGCATAGCAAACTACTTCTCACATAAATTTTTTAACAGCTTTTTTTCTCTGAGTTTAGTTTCATTGATTTAATCAAAGCGCATTTGTCCAATCATCCTTGATAAACAGTTAAAACTTTTTCATTACCATATCTAAAAACTCGTTATATTTGTCGCGAATAAATTGTGAAAAGGTTCCTTGATAAAAGGAATCTGAAATCTCCAAGAGATCCAGATTTAAGATGTAAGCTAAAAGTGTTATCTTTTGCCTATGAGCTGCTTTCTTACAAGCTAACAAAGGCTGTATCCCTTATAATCAACTTTACCAGGATCTTCCACCCATAAAAGAAGAGAGTGCTGGCCATGTAAATCATTGTCGATATAAATGCTCAGTGAATTTAATTGCGGAATAATATTAAGGGTTATATTCGGTTTTTTTCTTCATATTGTTACCGTTATTGATTTGTTTTTGAAATTTAAATGATTTTTTATCGTGTTAGAAGAACTTCTCAGATTAATGGTTTGGATAATTAAAATTAAACCATATTTGAGATGGTATCTTTGGACTATGTCTTTGGCGATAACTTAAGTGGAAATAAAGAATTTGCAATCTCTGTGTATCCTGTTGCAACTCAATCAAAAAGAATAAAATTTTCATTACAGTATTATAACTCTTGTCAGAGGCCGATTTCACAACATTTTCCAATTTGAACTACTTTCGTCAAACTAAAAATTGTCCTGAAAGCATACTGCCGCTGTTATTGAAACTGTCCACTTTTATATCTATTTCGGATATTTTCATTATGTTCACTCATGTTAGGCACAGGTATTTTAAGCTCACTCCGTTGAACACTTCTCCGTATATGACCTATTTCTATAACATTTCTTATTACCTATGCCTGTGTTATTTAAAAATGTTAAACGAAATACAGTTTTAATTATTTCTTTAAACAGGAAAAAAGAAACATGAACAGACAGTACAATATTTAACAGTAATAATTTAGTTAAGCAGCAGAATTAGATTGTAATTTTACAATTGAAATAATGGACTATACGTCGTCACTCTTTTGTACATTATGCGTACAATCCAAGCCGGTAAACTTTTGTAGCAAGGAATGAATGAAGAATGAAAACGACTGGTTTTGGTGATGAGAGCAAATCAATTTCCTGAAAAATACATGGGTTAGTGTCTTCGACTTGAGTTCTATCCCAGAAATTGAGTTACTAAATTATTTTTTACTTCGAAAATATTTAAGACATCACCTGTTCACCAGAAGGTGGACCAAAATCTATCCAAAGAAATCTGTTCCCGTCATCACCTGTAGCTCGAATAGTCTCAAATGGGTATTGCCATCGAATTTGTCCATCTCGACCAATCAGGCTTAAGCCTTTATCGATTTTGCAATATCAACTCGCAGTGCTCATCTTGCCAAATACAAGCTGCAACAACCATTTCAGAACTATTACTATTCGAAAGTTTTTCCAATTAATGCTTAAACTTATTTAGAAAATAAGCGCTGTCTTTTTTTGATGCTAATAAGATGTTAAAGAAAAGATATGTAATAGATGTAGTAACTTATATAAGCTTAATGCAAAAGAACTTAATGCTGAATTCATAAAATGAATTATATATTATGTGTAGATTATGCTTCGTATATTTATTTTGATATTAAAAAAAGCAAGAAAAAAAAAATGAAATAAAAAACTGACGACAAGAAACTTGACCAGTTTTGGTACACGCCTCATAGGTACATGTAACGATACTTTTTATCCATGAAGCTAACTCTCGATGTGTTTCCACACGTAATACATGTGAACGAACACCTTGCTGTGTACCTGTTCTTGTTGTAAATGATATCACATCTGATAGACCACTTATGACAGGAGCAGTTCTAAAAGTAGTTCTTAATGTATTATAATTTTATCTCACATCAAAGCAACCAATTTATAGATTTCAATATGTTTGCTTACCAAAAGTGGACAGTTAAATGGCACTGACAATCTATGAGTTCATCATTTATCCAAGTGGAATTGTTAGGATGGAAAATATGGTAGAATTTACCATATTTTCCATCCTAACAGAATGGGAACTTGTCAGATTGTTATAGATATTTTGGGTCAAATATTGTGGTCCTTAACAGTTCATTCGTAAATTCAATTTACTAGATCAATATAATTAATTTATCAAATCAAATTTTACCGTGATGTGGTCTGTACCACGCGGGTAGCTATGAGTGGCCTAGTAACTTTTGGAGAAGCCCATTCCGACTTTAACATTGGAACAGAATCATAAAACAACAGATCATTGAGAGTTAATGCTGCAAACATCGGTCTCCAAATAGTCATTCCATTTTCATTAAGCGTCTGCAAAAAGGAATGACTAAAATGGAGATATTAGAGTTCATACGCATAATGATATATATCTTGATTTAAGAAGGCAGAGATGACAGATGGGCAAGTATTTTATTATTTTATCTTGCGGATCATATTAAATGCATACTCAGTAATCCGAAAGCATAAAAGCATACATTCTAATTATTTTGCAATTCTAAGATTCTTTATTGCTTTTTGAAAGTGAGAAATTATGCAGGAAATCACTCACGAAAATATAATTAAAACCAACCTGCTCAGTAATCCAACCCATTTTGCGCACTTGTGGATTATTTCCAAGCATCAAATTCACTTGTGCCAATGCTTGTGTTAAGAGTGCGCATGAACAAATGTGTACAGTTTCGAACCAAGCATCTGCTTCTGTTGAATTACTGCATCTGTAAAAAAATGCTTTAGATAACTTGTGAAGATAAAAGAAGTGCTGATAACATTTTAAGAAATACATTTGTTAATAAAAAAATCCATTTTCTCCTTTTCATGTTCTTGTATTGTCCACTGAATCTACCTTATTCTTAATATACTTAAAAAAAATAAATAAAATAATAAAGCGAAATACTTATTGATATTTTGAAATATGTATACACAATATAGCCAAATATAAAATGAAGCTATATTAAAGACACAATTATCATACTGCTATTAAATCCAACTAATAAAGCACCTAAACAAGAGGCTATATCGTCCCGAAGGTGATCTTATTTCAAACATTCTATTCTCAACATCTTCAATTTGGAGTGTTGTACGTGTCACAAAAGTCAGCTTCAAACCAATGCTACGAATTCGATCATGCGAATCATCATCCCACTGAATACGTTCTATCCAGTTTTCACGTTGAGCACAAATGTCTCGCATGAAACGAACTAAAATTTAAAGAAAATTGCAGAACGATCATAAAAAAAAACAATTTTCGTAAACTAGGTATCAAATTTCAAAAAAAAAAAATCTTCAAGATAATAAAAAGCAAGACATCGGAAAATTATTAAAATCTTAATTTCGAAAAATTTAAAAGTCACTGCGAATGCTATAAATGATAAAGCTAAAAAAAAAAGAGAGAGAGAGAAGTAATTTACAAGAACAATAAACACTTATATTTATGAAATCAATTTTAAAACAAAAACTAACCATGTAAATCAACGATTCGTCCAGCTTTCTTGAGTGCTCTAACAGCTTCATCATGTGTAGCATCCTCTAGCGATTCACCGTTTACCGCAACAATAGTATCTCCAACAAATAATTGTCCTGTCTCGTCTGCTGCCATACCCTTGAAAATTTTACTGAAAAAATATTCTTTTTCAATCAATCATAAAGTACAGCTTAGAATTAATAAAAACTTAAAAAAAAATATAAAATAACTGATAAAATTGAATAACTGAATGATAATAGTAATAATAATCACATCCAAAAATTTTTGTTCGATAATACTGCCGAGAACTATAATACCAAAAATCATTGAAAAAAATGATTGAAATAAGAGTTAAGTAATAAATTAAATTTAAAAATATTTGAAATACGAAAACCTGATAATAACAGGCATATCATTATCACGGCCACCTTTGATACTTATACCTAAACCACTGCCATCATGTTTTGCTATTCGAACTGTACGTATATCAGCGCTTTGTCCATGATTAGCATCTGCTGGTGCGCTTAATGTTAACGCTGTTTCATCTAATGTAGCACAAACTTTTATCCATTCACCAGTTATGTAAACATCCAAAAATGATCCTCTTACCGATGCCATCGTTGCATCTTTATCATTCTGTAAAAATCACATAAATATTAGTTATCAATTATCAATTAATCATAACTGTTTCAAATTAAAACTTCCGTGTCCTTCACATTTCATATTAACACCCTTTGGTTGAGAAATCAAAAAGTGTAAAATCTTGACATTTCACAATTTTAGCTTAGAGTTAGATATCAAGTAAGTTGTTAGCAAAAATTCTCTTTATCTTCTTAACAATTTTAGCTTAGAGTTAGATATCAAGTAATTTGTTAGCAAAATTCTCTTTATCTTCTTAACAATTTTAGCTTAGAGTTAGATATCAAGTAATTTGTTAGCAAAATTCTCTTTATCTTCTTAACAATTTTAGCTTAAAGTTAGATATCAAGTAATTTGTTAGCAAAAAATCTCTTTATCTTCTTAACAATTTTAGCTTAGAGTTAGACATCAAGTAATTTGTTATCAAAAATTCTCTTTATCTTTCTCCAAAAAATTATTTGGTCCATCAAAGACTTTTTTTTCGATTGTTTAGTATTTTGATTGAAGAAAAATTAGAAAAATAGGGAAAGAAATGAATCGAATATTTTACGAGAAGATTTCTTAGGGGAATATAAATCATTTGAAATAAACAAACTTGGAAAAATATATCGACGTAAGCTATAGGCTTAATTTTCTTCAATATATGAAAAAGAGAAAAACACTAGGCCTAAAGAATCTTTTCATCTATGCCTAAAGAATCTTTTCATCTATCATCACAATATATAAACCATTAACAGCCATGTAGCAAGAAAGAATGAGAAAAAAAAGCTCGAAATAATACGAGAAATTTAACATTTAAACATCTTCTTCAATTCTAAATTAGAATTAATTAGGCCAAAAAAAAAGAAATCATCAAAAATTGAGCAATATATTTATTTAAAAAACAAAAATTCTAACAACATACGTAAGTGCTAAATTTTAATTAAATCCATTCAAATGATAAAAATAATACTGTTTGATTTTATCATTTTTTTATAATCATTATATTCGTTATCAATTTTTTTATCTAAGTGTTAATAATAAAATAGTATCAAATTGTGATTGTTTATGATCGAATATTCGATCTTTTTTTTCCTCAATTTTTTTTTCAAGTTCTCCAATGATTTATGACTTTTTTTTGAAAGCTCAAATTGTCATGAATTATATAGCATTTCTATAAATAATTTATTCATATATGAATGCAATTTAAACTATCTCAGTCGGAGAAATAATACTCTTCAAATTTTATTGATTTCACAAGAATTCAATAACTAAAAAAATTTCCAATACTTTTAAAATTTAAGATTTCTTTTAAAATATCAGAATTTCTCATAACTGAAAAACAAATGCCTCGATATTGAATCGTTTTGGCAAAGGATTTTCGATAAATTTCTTCTGCGAATAGGAAGATCTAAATATTACCAATGAATTTATATTTCCCATTCCCTAACCCCCTCCACGCTTCCCCCGCTTTCTCCTGACAATCCCCCTCTTCCTATTTCCATCATTCTTCCAATTCTACTAACCCGAAATATTCCAATGGATTTTTTTTGCTTCAGATCGCGACTTAAGAAATGGCCGTCGTTAAAAACTGCATCGCCATATTTAGAATTCGGATCGGGGATTTTTTTTCTCTCGAGCTCTTATTGACTTGCTGGGAGGGTTTTGGGTTTCAGTGGAGGGTTGGGATTTGAGGTGGGAGGTTGTGAGTACCCCGGTATTTCCTCGAGAAATTGCTATTAGTGACTGAAATGGAAGATTATTTTTATTATTTTCTGTTCTTGTAAGATTTTATAACAAATACCAAGTACACTTTGCATTTATTTTTATCCTCCAACAAACATACTTTGTCCTTGCACTTTTTCATAGGAAGCAGCAGCGAAGTTTTTCCATTCAATCATATTTCCTTGTCCATCTTTCTCATTTCAAATGTTCAGTTAAAAATAAATTGATCTGATATTTTTAAAAATATAATGTTTGAAAATAAATTGATAGTATTTATTTATAGATGGAGTAAGGAATAATTTCAGTTACGATGCCATCCTATTTTTCCATTCTGTTTACCTCTTTTCTTTTCTTACCATGGATTGTAATTGTTTTTGTCTATGTTAAGAGAAATTATGGGTTCTCTTTATTTCTCTTTTCTTACTATGGATTGTAATTGTTTTTGTCTATGGTAAGAGAAATGGGCAAAAATTCATTTCACTATTCTTATTGTAGTTGAATAATATTGATTTCAAACTAAGAAAAGCTTACACTATTGTTACGAGTATAAGAATTGAGAATTAGTACATTACATCTGTTTGCTCTTTTGTTATCTATTGTCTTTGTTTAATTTGTGTTTTTCTTCCTAATGATGATGTATTGATTCATTCATTCACTCGAAAAAAAAAATCAAAAATAGCACTTTATTTGCACTTTTCAGAAATGAATGTGACAGGCTTCTCGCATCAAGTTGGTGGACATTTTGGGATATTTACATGTGGCGGACATATTTGTAAGCCATTGAATTCAAAAGAATTGGCTTTTTACAAAGAAATTGGCGATCGTTTTGCGCCTTTCACAGCGCATTGTTGTGGTTTGAGCTTAATTTCTTTTTTTTTTTTATCTTTTTTAATATGTTATAATAATGAATAAAGTTAACGTTACAATTGAGTTATATATAAATCCCTAATTTTAGAATAAATTCCATCGATCTTGACCTTTTGGAAATCCGGGATGACATTTCATCTGCCTCTAAACTTGCATTGAATATTTCTGGTATTTCCAGACGGCGGAAATAGCTATAGTCACGTTTAGTGTCTGTCTTCCATTTCACATTACTGAAATTTCTGTCAGTTTAGCAAATCGAGTTTTTTATTCTATAGAAAAATTCTAAATATGCAGGGGAATATCTTTTACTTGCCCGAATATATTTGTATGATATATTGAATCACTTCCTAATGATTTCCACTAATTTTATGCGCAGTTGAATAATTTGTCTTGCATTGGTTAGATATAAAAATTATTACATTTAAATTGAAATTTGAAAATTTGTTGTTTTGGCAATTCAGGTACAGTAAGTATTCAACCTCGGAATTCTCGAGATGACAATCTGATATTAACTACTGATAGACCTGTTTTATGTCATCAGAATCCGTCATCCAGTGAAAAGCAGCTTATTTTTCGGCTGAACAAAAATGGTAGAGTTGAATCAGATCAGCATTTCAATGAATGGGCGAAGCAATGTCAAACTAAATCAGTACAAAAATTATTAAAGGTAAGTTTTAAGAAATGTTTTCCCATTAAAAAAAAAAAGAAAGGAGAAAGGAAGCCTTATTCGGTTGAAATATTTCACGAATACAGAATTTTATGGCAAAGCGAGAAGGGTGAATCTTCCTTCTTCACTTTCTCCTCCTTTTTATATGTGTGTTTTCGCTTTAACATTATCATTGCAGCCAGCAAACGGTCTTAACGCTTTCTTCTAGAAACAGAAGAATACCCTTGCCATCAGTTCCTGTTGGATACCCGCTAAAAGTGTCCATTCAATCGTGTTGGTGCTCTATTTATTGTTGCTAATATTTAAAAAAAAATTGCTCAAATTATATATCCTGATGGAATATAGTTTAGTTCATTTTAAATTGTCATATAACATCGCTTTTATAGGGTTACGCATTGTTTTTGCTCTTAGAAAATACGGTATCCCGTTTTTCACGTCCATCTGTTATGGATTTGAAAATGGGTACACGGCAATACGGAGATGATGCAACTGATCAAAAACGACAATCTCAGACCAACAAATGTCGTGAATCCACGAGTGCTTCTATTGGGATTCGGCTTGTTGGGATGCAGCTATATAGGTGATTTTGCTTTAAAAACTTCTGGATGGTAGTTCACGCCATGTTCCTATCCATTAGTTATCAGTTTCATTTAACTACATTATATTTTAATCAGGAATCAGGTTTAGTTAATTGTACGCTATTGGGAAAATTTAATTTTATTTTCTTCCATGTTTTTGAGGAACAGACTTTAATCTTCCGTTTTTTGTCGTTTATTTACACGGATTCAGTTCAACTTAGTTCAGTTTAGGGAAGAAATTGGAACATACGTTTATGTAAACAAATATGCAGGCAGACAAATGAGCTGTGAAATGTTTCGAGAAACATTAGCTGAATATTTTATTAATGCTGGAAAGATACGAAGTACAGCACTACTAAAAAAACTAACCACGTTAAGAAAGGTGCGTGACTTTGTATTTTATGAAGATGGCGTGAACATAATAAAAGATATAAGTTATGAAAGAAAGAAATATGTCGCTTTGAAGCCAATTGAATTAAAATTAATGCAGAATTATTTCGTAATTCCGAGAAATTTTTTTTATCTCCTGTGTGTGACGTAAGTTTCTGATTCAATCATGATAGCATTTTTTTTTTCGTTCAATTACCGATGCCTACCTTGCAGCGTCTAGCCGAAGCCGATGGCTATCGATTCTTTTCCAGTTCCTTGCTCATTGCATTTGATGGTAAAAAATGCGATGATACATTCATTGATCTACGAATGATTGATTTTGCTCATTCAACATGCTCCAATTTACTGGATGATGTAAGATATATCGGACCTGATGATGGCTATTTGTTAGGATTGGATTTCTTGATTAGTTCGCTTATGGATATTATTAATCGATGTTTAACTTGACATCATCGTTTCTAGATTTCGATTATATTTAAAGAAAAAGTCTTTTAATACCTCATGCTTGATTTTAGTAGACTTACTTTGGTCTCTTTCTTCAAAGTCTGTACATTCCTGCATCATTAATTATATTTTCATAATTTTACTTCTCTCATTATTTCATTTTTGCTCTTCATTTCTCTTGTTCATGGTATGAATCTTCCTTATATTTTGTTGTATTTGAGTGATGAAACGTATTTTAAAGTGAAATCCATGAAATCATATAAATTGCCAAAAAAGTTCATTACTTCCCATATTTTATCTCGTAAGAAATAATTATGACCTATTCATTTCTTACAATATATGCATATCGCGCACTGCCAAGTGATATTTGAAAGAAAATGGGATGGACACTATTTTATGTGTACGATAATCTTACAATAATATAGACGCTGAAAAATCCTTAATAAATAAAATTTCTTAAATAAAAGCAAATAAGATTAATATGATACATCTACAAGAGACATATATCGCAAATCTTTGTTTACTAACATAAACTGTAGATCTGATTTCGTCTTAATACTAGTCAATATCACTGCTCTTAATTAATCACTACCACAATCGTGCTAAATTAAAAACATCTGTTACTATATTATTATTAAATAAATGATGACATAACAATCTTAATTAACACAATTATGGTAGTGATTACTAAAATAATGATTGTAGCCATTAAAGATATTATAGAATATGATTTGCAACTAAGAAATTTACACATTAGTTAAAATGGGAATGATTTAATGTGCAAAATTGGAGAAACAGCATTAAAACAAAAAATGCGAATACTATTTATGGAATGAAATAATTGCTATACGTAAAGTTCAAAATAATCAATGTTTTCAATATATATTGATGACTAACTAAAAGCTCTGTCATTTAATGATGAGAGCGCAATCGATAGTTCAATCGTGGATCGATATCAAACGGTTAAGATCATTTTTCTTTTAGAATTTAGTCAGTCTTTTAAAATTTTCCATTAGTATCTCACTAGAGATCGAATTGATGCAAAAGAGGAAATGATAAGATAACATAATATTACGAATCAACATCTGTCAGAAGTCTTCTCCTATCTTGCATTCGTGATTTTGCACGAGTATTTAATAACGTCCTTTTTGAAAAAGCATGCAAAAGCATGCCACCGAAACACAAGAATAAACCAACTGTGTTAACCTGCAACATAAATAAATAGTTAACATTTAGTATTACATTACTTTATATGTACTTCGAGATTTTGTGATTCTGCATGCTGCATTTGGCTAAAAGGAAAAAAAAAAGGCCTGGCGAATTGACTTATGCAAATTCACTTACCACGGAAAAATAATCTCCATTAATAAAATGTGCCAACGATAATGTTACTACTTCCTGAAATAGACTTGAATAAGTAACAGAAATTTTCCGTTAATCGTTTTCTAAAATTAAGATTAGTTTTACAAGAGAAATATTTTAATACAACTTACTTTAATTATTCCGAATATGTTTAACGTAATACCGGATGTATAAACGAGAAGGAGATATTCTGAAATGACTAGAGTAGCAAATTATTTTACGAAAGTAATTATTAAAATAAATCACTACTATCAATAGCATGGCGTTAAGTTCACCGATGCACATATTCCAGTTAGTTTCTTTATAGAATCGCATTCCGGAAGTGCGGAAGTGATTATACTTTGATGTCCACGAAAATGTATCATCTCGAACTATTCCAGTTAATTATTCATTTTTAAATTAAATGACTGTTATAACAACATATCAATCGCAAATATTACCTGCCATTTCCATTGCAAAAGCCAGCAGACCACCAAATGAAATAAAAAATAATACATAGTATGGAGCATGCTCATTAAGATAATGTGTCACTTTATCAAAAGAAAATTGAGAGCCTGAAACTGTCAAATCCAAATTAATTTTCATTAATTAAAAATCAATTTAATTCAATTCTAAAAGTCTTGAATAAAAAAAACTAATTTAATTTTTTTTTATGGACTATGTTATATAATGATCATATGAAAGGTGAAAGTTCCTAATACGAATGTGGTTGGAAAAAAAAAATTTTTTGTTTATGTAGCAGCTAGTAATGCTCTACAAAATTCAAAGATAATAAATAATGCAAAAATCAAAATCAGGAAATATGAAATTAAACAAAATTCCAATCCATATGCCAAGAAAGATCATGTATCGCATAAGATCAATTACATCCTCAATTATAGCATATCTTGATAAATTATAGACTACCGAGAATATTACAAAATTAATCGTTTTTTAACCAAAGATATCAAAATATTTTAATATCTTTTAATTTTTAAACTAAATCGATTTTGGTTTTCTTTTGAGAAATAATTGTTGAACTAAAAAAAAAAGAAAAAAAAGAGAAATAAGTGAACAAGATGAGATGCTAAAGTTTTATAAATTTAATGAAAACATACTTTACGATATAAACTGATAAATCTTTCATCTCTGCATAGCTGATTTTGAACGAATTAATGAAATCTGTTCATCTTTTACCTTCGTATACGAAGAAAAGTGGAAGGATAGCAAGAACCATCCAAGGTTGCACATATGCAACCATATCTAATGGATGCTTGAGTAATTTTTCTTCTCCTTGCATAACAATTTGTGAAACTGTCCATCGTAATCCTGTACATGCTGCTGCTAATTCAATCAGCAATAAACCTCGAAGTTCGAATAAAGCTGACCTGGAATTTTCATGGAATATATGTTATGTATAAAGCAATTAAAAACTATGAAACACTTCAGCTCTTTTTTTCTCCTCAAGCGATGTAGCCAAAAATAGTCCAAAGTTAGTGCAAAGTGATGTAGCCAAAAATAGTCCAAAGTTACTGCAATCAAGCTATTAATTTTAAGATAAAAATAAATTTCTTCTTACTAATAACAATAGTCATTTTAGATGCAAAAATCATAAATCGTATAGTAGCAGAAGTCAAGACAGGAAGCAGTATAAATGCAATATTACTGGAAGTTCAAAGAGAAAGATTAAAATAGAAAGCGGTGAGTATAGTCTTGTTATTGTAATAGATAATGGAAATATAATAGAAAAAAGTAATAGAGAGACTATTTGATAAAGATATTATTCTAAAAGAAATAAACCTTAACAGAGATATTATTCCAAAAGAAAAAAAGTAAAAAATAAAATATAATAGAGATACAACTTCACAATTCTAACAGAAATAAACCTCCAGGTGAAAAGAAATAAGCCAAACGCAATAAGCCCAGCAGATATGACGAGAATAGGTCGCCATCGTTCCAAATGTAATAATAGAGCAAATGTAACCATAAATAAAATACTGCTTGATTTTGCCATTGTAAAAAAGCTTACTGTCACATATTTCAGACCCCAATTTGATAAACCTAAATAAAATTTCATTAATTAGACCTAAATAAAAATTTCATTAATAAATTATTAAAAAATGCTAAAATATTTGAATTTCTAATTTCTTGACAGGTATACATATACATATATATATATATATATATATATATATATATATATATATATATAGTATAAGCTCATTTTATATTTTAATATTCCAAAAAATCATATAGCTATAATCATATAGCTAATCATATAGCTAAAAAATCATATAGCTATATGCTAGCTATATGATATATTTTCTTTTCAAAACGAACTAGCAAATCAGATCAAAATAAATTATTAAAAATTTCAAACTTTTAACAATTTTATCGATCATTCTTGAGCAAACAAAAATGTACCGATATCGAGAGAAGCACAAATGCCAATTGGTACCAACCACTGTAGCTGATCTTTGAATGAAACTCGAGTACGTCTATCTGCTCGATATTCCATGATAAATCGAAAAATCACCGCCAAAAAATACTTGATAACATAATGGCAAGTGACGACAAAAAGTGGAAATTGATAACCCTAAAATATGACTATTTCTAAATTTACCATTAATTTAGTAAAAATTAAACAATTTTTTAAAATTTAGCTTAATTTTTTTAAGCTAATTATCATGGAATATATTATTATATAAATCAAAAAAAGCTCGGAAAAAAAAGAATTTTAAAGAATACCACCTTTATGAACCATTTTTGAAAGAATGTAAGTCCAATAGAGAGTGGATAATATATGCATACACCTTTTAATATATTCCACATATTAACATTTTCCGGTGCTTCGCCTTCCTTACCTTCATTTCCCGATCTATTCCTCATAATGCGAATTATATCATCTAAATATTTCAAACATATTCTTGTCATATAATCATATATGTTGATTACATTTTGAAATAACTAAATATCATCAAGCATGTAAGCTAAACTATTACTTGCATACATAAATAACAAGATATATCAGAAATAGTTTTTCCACCTGGACTATATATAAGAAACAGGTATACAATCTTATAAAATATCGATTTTGTTAATCTATACAAAGAATGTAAAATAATAATTTGAATACAACTATATTATTTTAAATACAACCATATATAACGGCAGGAAACCTGCTATTTCAAACAAAATTGGCCAAAAATTTCTTAGCAAATTTTTTAACTCAAAAACATGAAACTAACGATACAAATAGGTAATAAAAAACAAGACTTCCAAATATCTTCAATTCTAAAATTTGTATGAAACGACAAAGATTTATTTATATTATTAACTTGTGTATTTTAAAATTTCAATTTAATTTGAATATAAAAATAAACGAGCAAAATGATAACAATCAGTTTAAAGTATCTACTGATTATTATCATATAGAGTAAAAAATACACAAATTAATAATATAAATAAAAAAAAAGTTGCATAATTTTGCCTTCATAAAATATCAAATAAATGATCAAATAAACACTGATTAAACATAAAAATTTATTGATTTTTTCAATCGATGCAATGAGAGTTTAAATAAAAGCGACAATTAATGTCAACTCAGAGAAGACGAGAATGAAATGTATTTTCTTTCACACTATATATTATTGATATGGTGACAAAATGATAATAAGAGAGAAGAGAGTGTCAGTTGTTTACAGAACGTTTGAAATTAGTTCTGCAAATTTGAGATTTAGAAATTGACTGGAACATATATATCACTACAAATGTACCGTAAATGATTGCTTCGAATGTTTGTTGAAATAAAGTTAAATTATTATCAGAAGTTATCAATCAATTGGAAGAAACTGTAAATGAAATCATTTGAACTGTAATGCTGTCAAAAAATTTGTGCACTTCTCAAGCAAATTTATCGCTTGATAAGCAATCTAACTAAACTCTCGAGACTTATCAAACTTATCGCATTCACTCTCGTCCATTTCGTTTAACTTTTCGAACTGTTGCACCGTTATGCACTCTCCTGCATTGCCGTATTCTTTTTTTGAGCAATCATCATCCGTCTCGGTTGATCATTAATTGCATGCAATATTCAGGTTAGCGAAGCACACTTTGCACAGTGAGGTATTAGAGTGTTAGGAGGGCTGCATATTTGCGTGATTAAAAATACGAGAGTGGAGCGCAGGTTATGCATACGTGTATCTGTGCATGTACACGTTAATCAATATGACAAGTTATGCATACGTGTATCTGTGCGTGTCCACGTTAATGGGTATGATTGCGTACGTGTATGTGTATGCATGTGTGTATGTGTATGTGTGCATATGTGTATGTGTGTATGTGTGTGCGTGCATGCATATGAATGATCATATTTGTGCATGTGCGTTGCTGCGTATTTATATGCATGTGAAGAAAATATATATGTTTGTAATATTTCGTATGGATTGATAAATATAGGTTTAATTAAATGGCTTTATCTATTTCGTAAGGATCATTCTTCTCGAATTACACGGTAAGCTTTTGTTTGCTATCAGCGTGATAACACAGATTTCTATGAATCTAGCAATCTCTATCAGTGGTTCTGTTATCACTGATAACTGTTAATGTTTATTGTATCATCACTTTTCTTTCTTTACATCTATCATTTATCAGCATTTTTAATAAGGAGAAAAATGATGCGATATTGTGATATAACTTGGGAATATATGATATCATATTACTACACGTTAATATAGGGAAATTATTCAATCCATCTATGAATATATTTTCAGTATTGATCACATTTTAATCAATCGTTTTCTCTGTTTTATTGATCAAATTCTAATCAATCGCTTTCTCCTATTTGTGAACTATTACTGAAACTGGAAATATATTTTATTAATTTCCTTCTTCAATTTATTTTTTAAATAGAAAGAATTTTAATGGATGTGATTCCTTAATTATCTAATCTAAACAGTGAATCGAAACAGTATATGAGAAGAGAGAAGAGTTGAGAAAATGAAGAAATGCTGAGTTATTAAAACAGGTATAACTAAGAAGAAAATTAGCTAGAATAGTTCTATTAATGCACCTGTCACGCATGTTTTTTAAATGAAAATTATCTTTTGTTGATAGAATGCCGGTCTTTTCATTAATAAAATACTTTTTTATGTGAAAAATTAGATTTTTCGTCTACCTGATTGTTTCTCATTAACTCAGTTTACTGTGCCAGAAATCAATTTATCATGATAATTATTGTATGTAAATTAGCAATTTCCTCGTTTTTATCTTGTATTGTATATTGTCGGGATATTTTTCCCGAAAATGATAAAAAAAAACTAGGTATTAATGCAATTATTCGTTGTGCTTTCTTTTTTTTTCCTTTATAGTATTGCTCAAAAAATTTCATCTTTGCAAGATATCTGGGATAGACGAAGATAAGATGCAGTGTTGGAGTAAGACAAGATAACGAAAGAAAGAATTGATTAGTTGAGAAGATATTTATAGCCTGTACTATTTCATCAGTCACTTTTGTTGGAGTATTTTGATCTACTTTAGAATAACGTTAAATAAACGATTCTCTCGATTGCTATACCACTCATTTCCATATATATATCCTTCGTTTGATGTACTTTTAGTTTTATTATTATTTTTCTTCAAAATAGTATAAATTGTATAGAATTGTTTTATATCATATATATATATATATATTTCAGATCATATGTGCTTATTAAATTTCATTTTATAGTTTGTAAAATTTCAGGGATCATTGAAAATTTTATTTGCAATTGATTTTCGAAAATGAAATTTGCTTATCGACAGAATGCTAAAAAGATATGCTTCTAATATGTTTGATATGATTAAATAAGTGTTGACTATATAGTGGATAATAGATATTTGGATATATAGCATGAATTGATATTAAACCTATTATAATATGTATGCTTAAGATAGAACTGAACTGCAAAGAATATATAAATGATAAGTGTAATATTCGTGATTACCTTTCGTAAATATATCATTTGCTGCTATCACTATGAAATAGTATATTATCTTCAGGGTAGGTGGGGATTATTCGTTGTGTTTTTCATTCTGGCTGCATAATTGGCGAAAATGGCACAACAAACTCCTTACATTGGGAGCAGAATAAGTTTGATTTCCAAATTGGATATACGCTACGAAGGAATTTTATACACCGTTGATACTAATGAATCAACTATTGCTCTTGCAAAAGGTTACTGTATTGAATTCTTATCGGATGATCAACCTAGTACTGCAATCCAAACTTGATCTGAGTTGGATTATTGGTTTTATGCGTTACTGTTATCAGCTGATAAGCGATTTACATGCATTAATTGTTTCAAGTCATTTTACATGTTATTTCGTGTATTTAGTATGAAATATTATATTGGTAGGCAAATAAGATTGAATATTAAGTCTTGACACATATATGATGAGCACTAACTTGGATAGATCATAGTGCAGTCACGAATTGTTATCTCTGTATTGGTTGATAAGCTGTGTTGCTCACTTTTTATGATCTCTGTTTCTTCGTGACTATAGCAACAAATTTTCTTAAAATTTCCGTAGTCATATCTGTATTGTGAATTTTTGCCATAACTATATCCTATGAAATGTTTATGTCCAGAATTTTTGCCTGAAGTATTTTAAACTTCAGATTAGCAAAATATTATGTATTCTTAACGTGATATGTTTCAGTGCGCTCATTCGGCACAGAAGATAGACCAACACCAAATCCAGTTGCTGCCCGTGATGATATATATGAATATATTATTTTTAAAGCAACAGATATCAAAGATTTGATTGTATGTGAGACACCAAAACCGGTACCTCAGCTTGCTAGCGGTTTAGCTTATGATCCGGCCATACTGTCGATTTCTTCTGGACGTACTATTCCAGTACATCCCTCAGTTCCAAATGTACCTATAGGTAGCAACATTATTAGCGCTGGATGTGAGTTTTTTTCCTCAGTTTGATCGGTTCAGTTAATCTTGTATTTGAGGATGTTAAAAATCTAATGAACTAAGGTTTAATTATTTATACGAGGTCTTAGCTTTTTCACACCATTTTTTCTTTTTTTTTTATAAAGTTTATGAGGAGAAAATTCTTCCATGAATTAAAAGAGGAATAAGAGAACAGCTTAATTTAAAAAATAGCTTTGCTGTAGGTTAGTTATCGATTTAAAAATGAATTATCGATGATAATGTATATATGTATTGTATCAAGCTCTATTATATTTATTATTTGCAGCAGCTAATTTCAATATATTTGAAGCATCACGTTCTGGCACACCGAATCGTATTTCGCCAGGGGATGATCCAGCACATTCGCGTGCTCCTGGTGCGGGACGCAATCAGCGAACAAGTTCACTATCGAATCCAGTGCAATCGGTAATAGGTACTAAAAACCGTGGTGGTTTCCAACAACAAATACAGCATCAAGGAGCACCTAATAGCGGACGTCAGTTTACACATGGTGAAAATTTTTAGTACAAGGAATTTTGAAGCTTAAAATCATCCTTCCTAATTTGAGTTATTTCCTGCTTAGCGTTTTCTTTTCCTTTTTCATTTTGCAGAACACTTAAGATCTTTTTGATGGATCCTCTAAGGATTTTCTTCATATGATTTTTCCAGTTTAATAAAGCATGCTACAATCTCTTTTTTTTTGCTTCTGTGCTTTCAAATTTATTCTAAACCTTTTTGCTGTATATATCGGATGCATATATATTGATATTGCCATTAATGAACTAGATAGTACATTATAAATTGCTTCAAATATTTTTTATAATTGTTTTCAAAACTGTAAAGGATTTCAAGTTTCAGGGCAACAAAATTATCCTAATGTTGGTGGGACTTATCAAGGAAACTATGGACGAGTTGGACAGCAGAGTTATCGTGAAAGTCGTGGAGGTTTCTTTAGTCGTGGAAGTAATGTAAATTATCAACGTGGTGGAGGAAGTAATCGTGGTGGAATAGTTGGCAAGCCGCAGTCGAAAGAGAAGCTGAAGTTTGAAAGTGACTACGACTTTGAGAAAGCCAATGAACAATTTCAAGAAACACTGAATCACATCAATCTCGATCTCAAGAAAACCAAACTGGAAGGTTAGTATTGTGTAATGAAGAAGTAAGATTGTGTAATGATTTTTAGATACTGATATTTAATTATTAGCATCTTTTCTCTACAAAAACTTATACAGTTTTTTTATATGTTATATCGTCTTTTCGACAACAGTCAAATTGATTTATTTGGAAAAGGCAAGGAATATTCCAGTTACTGAATATCTTTTCCTTTTCATTTATTGCTATTATTTTCTATGTTTATTTATAATAATACTTTGAAACAATTATATTGCATCGCAGTAGATGAAAGTTAGTAACGATTAAAGACATTTGATAATATTAGAACTGCTGGACTGAATGACTGGATAATTCTGATGCTAGCATTACGTAAATGTTCAGTTCTATTCCAAATCAAAGCTACAATTATTTCATATCTCATAGCCTAAGTAATGATCTTATATTATTTATAGTTAATTCGTTTTTATAATCGTTCATTTTTCAAGGTCTTTTTTCATGTTGTATTACAAACATTTAGTATTCATTGATAAATAATTAATAAATTTTAAGTGGAAATTGTGGTGACTGTGTATTAGGAGATCTATATTTTATATTTTTGGCATTTATTTAGATAGTACCAAAAAATCGCAAGTGGAATCTGATGCTGGTTCAGATGTTGTTGAGGAGGAAATTGCTGAAAATGGCCAGGAAGAGCAGGAAAAGCGATACTACGATAAAAGCTCATCATTTTTCGATCGAATTTCATGTGAAGCACTTGAAAAACAGGAAGGGTTTGTTGACATTTTTTAGTTTGTATTTTTTCCATATTAATTGTTATAAGAAAATTACAGGTTTTGTTGAGATCTTTCCAATGCATGACCCGAAATTTGTATTGCGTCATTATAGAAAACCACGTACGGATTGGAGAAAAGAGCGTGAGACAAATCAAGAAACATTTGGACATTCTGCGGTGCGCTCACTTACGTATCGTCGTCCTAGAGGATTCATGGGTGGTCGTGGTAGTCGTGGTGGGCATATGAATAATGGTTATCGCTACAATTCTGGTAAGCCTTAGTGCTTACGGAACAGATTATCCCAGTTTCACGAGCTACACATAAGATTGTTAGTGCTTTTTAGTAACTTATTGTATGTGACTTCAGTTTTTAGTCCTGTCAACTATGCTTCGTTAGATTTATTTTACGTATAGCTCACGAAACTGGTAAAACTGCTGTTTTAAACTTATTGCAGAGCTTTTTTTTGAAATTCACATATCTAAGGCAGCGAATTTTTCTCATTATACATGATTAGAGTTTATCAAGATTTCTAAAGTGATAGAAAATTTTTCATGATAAAAAGAGTTCTGTAGTGCGTCTATTATATCAGTGCCAAGTGGTATTTGTTAAAATCGTTTTAAAATTTGGAATTTGATTTTTCAAGTGTAAGTATATTCTTTTCAGGTTACAATTACGGAAATCAACAGCGAAGCGGTTATGGTAATTTCCACAATAATTATAGTCGTCGAAACAATTATCGTAATAGCACCAGCTATTCCGGTCCCTAAATAGAGTAGGCTAAGATGAGCACTGGATCATTTTTTTTATATTATTACACACTGACTCTTGTTTTGCTTTATTTCTTAGTTATGATTATAATTTGTTATAATCTCAGAAGTTTTCCTTGAAAGTTCCTTTTTCTTATTGTTTTACTTTTTCATTTCAACTTGGCAAAAACTGCTGCAAATTTCCTACCTTTTTTTAAACTGATATTTTGCTGCTTGTAGAAAGAAGATAACGAGTATTTTTTTTTTTCTAGGGAGATACTATAATTCAAGAAGCGGGCTGAATACGGACATTAAGTTTTCGAAATTCAATTTCTAAAAAACTGAAAAAAATTAAAAAATATTAAATAGATTGTGAATAGTAAGAAAGTATTATTTAACTGATGGTTTTGGTTTGAAATAAATTTGAAAATTCTGATAAAAAAAATCATTAATTTCAAGTGATATTTACGTAACTAGATGTTACTGGTCTTGAATTTATGGATTTAACATTAATTTTTCATAGTGGCTAATAGCAATAGAAATCATTAATGTAGAAAATCTGAATGAGTTAAAAATTTTCCTGATAGAATTTTGATAATGACAGATATTTTTTCTCGAAACTATTAAGTTCTGTCCTTATTTAACTTCCACGTAAGTAAAGACGCTCTACATGCGCGATTTGTATATGATATTATTTGTGAAAATATTTTTGAAAACAATCAGTACATTTGTTTTATGTTTGTTTCTCCAAAGTTTTTCCTTTTTAATGCATAACTTTATAAATTTATTTTTTGCAAAACAAATGACCAACATTTTTTTTTTAAATATTTTTTGGTTTTTAGAGAATATATATTGCGCTTTTTCTTTTTTGATAAGTTGTTATCAATTCTAAATATATGTGGCACATTCGATTATTTTTTGCTGTAAAAAATACGGCTGATTCCTTTAAATTTATGTTTTAATGTTTCGTTTTAAAAAATTTTTGCCACTTCAATTTTTCAATGATCACATTCATGTAAAAATGAATGAATGCATCAGTTGCTGTATGCTGAACAGTGGCACATATAAAAAAAAAAGGTTTTATTGATATGATATACTTTATTGTAGCTAATAAAAGTGTTGTTTATTACTAGTTACATTGCTTTGAATTACAAATAAATTAAAAATGAAGAGGGTTTTTTTTTATCACAAATTTTCATAATATTTCAATTAATTCTACTTCAGATTTATCATTTGAAGTAGTCATCAATCATCATAAATAGTTTAGCCATATAGCTACTATATATTTGTTGCAGGATTCTAGAAAAAATTTTTTGCATTTATCGGTTTGGCTTTTTCATATTTATTTCAAAATGTTTGAAGTCTAAATGGGGATGGCTACAAGTAGTCTCGAGTAATCTCGAATTATTCAGGTATTGCAGAATGATCATTTGCTCAAAAATTCGCATGTGTTTTTCGTATTTCGCAAATTTGAATGATGATTATAATGAAGTCTTGTTTTATTGTAGATAATGAAAAATAAATGTTAAAGTAAAGTTGAGAAGATTAATAATAACGTAATTTGAGAAATGAAACTTTTAAAGTTGTTAGAGCTAAAAATATATAATCATCTTAAAAAAAGTAAAGTTTTGGTAGATATGATACTTTTTTCTTTGATGTAAAATAATGATATGGCATGATATGGTAACATAGAGGGTATTGACATGTATCGTCTGGAAGCCGATCATCGATTGAGATCTTCAGCAAAAAAAATCATTCTTTTTTTGCTACGAAAATTTGTTGAAATCATTGGAATAAATCAGTGCGAGAAAAGCGATAAAATGATGAAAATTGAAAGATGAAATCATTTTTTTTAGCAGTATATTTATTGGCCGTTTTTATCTCAAATTTCCACAGTGTACGTCATTTTCATGATCAACTTATTCGTTTTTAAAGTTTGATGATATTAATCATTAGTCTATATGTTTCAGTGATATGTGTTATCAGCTATAATCATTTCAGTTTATTCCGTAATTAAATCTTTTTCATAGGAAAAAAAGGGAAAACTTCATAAGATGCAATTATTTAATATTATTGCTTTTTATCCTAATTTAGAAGTTCGAAATAAAGGTGAGTGATTATTTGCAGAGTTTTGAAAAGACCATTCATTTCTCAATAAATATAATTCACTGCTGATTATGAATCGAAAATTTTAAACTTCAATTAATGAGTTTTTGAAAGCAAAATTTAATCATTATCAATATGGATAAACTATCAGCAGTGATCGAATCGTTGACAAAACCACGATATGAGGAAGATTCCATTGATCGATTGAATTATCACATTACAACACTGATATTACTTCTTGCTGCATTTACAATAATTGCCAAGGTTTTATCAATTTTATTAAATTCATTCTATCTAATTTGATGACATTTTTTAAATCATTCATCTTTAATCCAAGATGACATTTTTTATGCCTATAATAAAACGCAAAGGTCAATCGTCATCATGCTTCTGTCATTCAGCTTACAAAAGGTCATCATCATGTTTCTGTCGTTCAGCGCATAAAAGATCATTGACAAAACCACGATATGAGGAAGATTCTACTTCAGATATTATTTGAAATAGTCAATCATTCATCATAAATAGTTTAGCTTGTCATTCAGCTTACAAAAGGTCATCATCATGCTTCTGTCATTCAACTTAAATTAATTACGAGAATATCTGAACATCTAAACTCGAATATTATAATCCAAATTAAAGAAACTAACTGTCTTCGTGGCATAATATTTTAAATCTTTCAAAATAATCGTTGCAATTCTGTAATAATCAAAAAATAAAAAAAGACAAAAATTCTGATTTATTTGCGCTTTTTCTCCTATCATAATTACCATGAAAAATTGGAATTGAATAAATCAAAATTGATAATTATTATAAAAAATCAATTCTGATTTTTTTAAATTATCATTTGGAAAGGACTGTTGCAAATATTCATAAATTCATACAATAATTATAATAGATAAATCCATACTATAATTTATTTTTATTTGGCTATTTTTCCCAGTCTCTGCTTCTACCAAAATATCGGAAATATGAAAGCACTCTCGTGTTTATGCTACTGTAATTCAGGAGTTTATCAATAGTAGATGAATGAATAAACTGATAAAGGTATGATACTGTACTATTACAGTATTTTGCATTCATCTATTGACCTTTACTTACTGGCTTGTCCATTTCAAATTTTTATTAGTTTTTGTTTTGACTAACTTGCTATCAGCTATCAGTACTTGAAAAATGTTTTCTCATCTTCGCAACAGAATATCATACTTTCTTTTTCTTTTACGATTCACTACTGTATTCACCGTATCCAACCAATAATTCATTCACTCTACTCACTTCTATTAGCATGTTTTTTCAAAATCCTTCTGAATCTGTGCTTTTTTTTATTCTTACAAAGACACTTCCTTAGTATTGTTTTTCTTATCATTCCTCTACTCAGTTATACTTTCGTTGATTACGACAATCATAAATGATATCCAGTTATTTTTGACGTTATTCACTTTAGGTGTATTTCGAATTCATTGACAAGGGAAATTTACTGAAAGACAGAAAAGTGTGAAGAGAGCGAATGATTAGAATGAAAAATATCATTGATAATTGAGATAATCTATTATCAACTGATATTCAGTAGAAATAATTTATTATCAACTGATACCCATCAAAAACTTATCACTATCATCCAAAACTTGTATTCATAAAATGAATTAGCCTTCATAATTGATCTCCTCAATAATGTTGCAATAGCTTCACTACATGATTATGATGGAATAAAGAGACTAGCGAAAGATAATTAAATGAGGATTCTGTAAAGCCAAATGAAGATTCTGTATTTCATTTCCTACTATGATAGAATTTTACATCTAAAAAAAATATTTGTTTATGAATCTAACTCATTTAGCTTTATGATTTCAAGATTAACTCAAATCTAGAAGATCAATGAAATGTAATGAAGGAAATGAAATACAGAAGGAATGGCTGTAAATAATGGATGGAATCAAGAATTTGCAAACTGATAAAAGATGAATTTAATTTGTTTGAATTCATATAAAATTCAATTCATATTTAATTTAATATGAAATAATCAAGAATCTTATCATACTATAAATATGTTAAGAATTCAGAATTTTCTGGAATATTTGATTTTGATTAAAGAAATCCAAGGTATATGAAATTAAATTTTACAGGAATATGGTGGTGATCCGATTCAGTGTTGGTTACCTGCTGAATTAGCATCACAAAAATCCTGGGAACAATATGCGGAAGGATATTGTTTCGTTGAAAATACCTACTATATTCCGCTAGAGCAGAATATACCACAAAGTGTGAAGCATCGTGATGAGAAAATGATTACATATTATCAAGTAATAATAATATGATGATGATAAGAAAATGATTACATATTATCAACTAATAATAATAATAATAATAATATAGCACAGGTCTTTTTTTTTTCATTCCTCGATGATCATATCAATAATTCGTCAATGCTAATCAAGTTTAATTAATTGAAGAAGGAGTTTAGCCATATTGTTGTAAATAAATTATATTTGGTATAATAAAAATAATAACAGTAATAATAATGATGATGATAATAATAATAACAATAATAATAATGATAATAATAGTAATAATAATAATAATAATAATAATAATGATAATGATAATGATAATAATAATGATAATAATAATAGTAGTAATAATAATAATTATTATTATTATTATAATAACCGGTTCATTTTTTTTATTTCTCGGTGATCATATCAACAATTCTTCCAATGCTAATCAAGTTTAATTAATCGAAGAAGGAGTTTAGCTATATTATTATAAATAAATTGTATTTAGATAATAATGCATTATCATATCTGATAAGATATATATTAGCATCTGAATTATTTTAGTGGTACCATTTACGCTAATGCTTCAGGCATTTTCATTCGTAATACCTCATGTCTTCTGGAGAATGCTTAATTGGACTTCAAGTTTGTTCCTTTCTTTTTCATCTGATTTTCATGAAATTGTAATTTTATGAATTTAAAAAAAATGTTTTTCCATATTTTAATTTTATTTATGTAAATGAGAAAATTTCATCATTTTCCATTTATTTAAAATATTCGAATTCTTTACAGATGTGCAAACACGTGCAGTAATATCAATGGCTGATAGCGTACGTCAAATGAATCCACGTAGTAAAGAAGCAAATGATATCATCAATTCTATCGCTTATCATATTTATCATGCTGAAAAATCAAGCAAGCATTTGCAGAAAATATTACAGAAAAGTAATTTGCTTGTTAGTCTTGCAAGGTATCGTTATCATATTTTGATATGCAATAATAGATGCTTTGAAATGATTAAGTTAATTAGTTGATAGAATAAGAATTCAATCGTCTTGAGATTAATTTAATTCATTAAGCTGATAATGTTTCATTTGTTCAATAATAGTATCGAGAGTTGTGTATTAAATGTGATCGAGAATGATTTGCGATATCGCCATGCCATAACAGTATTATCAGTTCGTTTTCCAAAAGCGAATTTATGTAATTAATTGTAAAATTTCAGGATTTTTACACAATCTTATCTCAGTACAATTTATTTAATAACCAAGCTTTTATTCGTAGGAAACGCAATAATACAGGTAAGAGTAGAGAGAAAATGCTTATTGATAAATTCGAGAAAAATGCTTCGAGAAATTTCTTCTCGTATTTGATTTTGATTTAATATTAACCTGAAATTCCTTTTAAAATATACAATAACCTATTTTCCAATTTTGTGTATTTTACCTAGATTTCAGTTTTGGATAGTATCACTTTATTTGGGCGGAAATGGTTATGAATTGACGAAGGCATTAATGAATCAACAAACATGGAAAAATACCGGTCTTTTTCCAAGAGTTACTATGTGTGATTTTAAGGTTTGTCAGTTTCTTCCTGCAAAAGTATCTTACGGTTAGGTCAAATGTCAACAGTGGAAAGTAAATAATAAAGATGATAAAAAATAAATTCAGATTCGTGTCATGGGTAATGTACATCATCATACCATTCAATGCGTTCTGATGGCAAATATGTTTAACGAGAAGATATATATTGCTTTATGGTGGTGGCTTCTTATCATAATCACATTAACAATTATCAACTTATTCTATTGGTTTTATGTGCTAAATTCAACTACTTCAAGTTATCGCTTTCTAATTGAACTTATCGAACTTGGTGTTAGTCAAAATTTAAATAAATTTAATTTTACTCTATGCATTCACAAATATTTACTGTTTCCTTTTTTCCTAAGTATATTTCAGGATAGATAATAATAATAGTTAATCCTAAGAATATTTCAGGATAGATAATAATAATAGTTAATTCCTAAGAATATTTCAGGATAGATAATAATAATAGTTAATTCCTAAGAATATTTCAGGATAGATAATAATAATAGTTAATCCTAAGAATATTTCAGGATAGATAATAATAATAGTTAATTCCTAAGAATATTTCAGGATAGATAATAATAATAGTTAATTCCTAAGAATATTTCAGGATAGATAATAATAATAGTTAATTCCTAAGAATATTTCAGGATAGATAATAATAATAGTTAATCCTAAGAATATTTCAGGATAGATAATAATAATAGTTAATCCTAAGAATATTTCAGGATAGATAATAATAATAGTTAATTCCCAAGAATATTTCAGGATAGATAATAATAATAGTTAATTCCTAAGAATATTTCAGGATAGATAATAATAATAGTTTCCTAAGAATATTTCAGGATAGATAATAATAATAGTTAATTCCCAAGAATATTTCAGGATAGATAACAATAATAGTTAATTCCTAAGAATATTTCAGGATAGATAATAATAATAGTTAATTCCTAAGAATATTTCAGGATAGATAATAATAATAGTTAATTCCTAAGAATATTTCAGGATAGATAATAATAATAGTTAATCCTAAGAATATTTCAGGATAGATAATAATAATAGTTAATTCCCAAGAATATTTCAGGATAGATAACAATAATAGTTAATTCCTAAGAATATTTCAGGATAGATAATAATAATAGTTAATCCTAAGAATATTTCAGGATAGATAATAATAATAGTTAATTCCCAAGAATATTTCAGGATAGATAACAATAATAGTTAATTCCTAAGAATATTTCAGGATAGATAATAATAATAGTTAATTCCTAAGAATATTTCAGGATAGATAATAATAATAGTTAATCCTAAGAATATTTCAGGATAGATAATAATAATAGTTAATTCCCAAGAATATTTCAGGATAGATAACAATAATAGTTAATTCCTAAGAATATTTCAGGATAGATAATAATAATAGTTAATCCTAAGAATATTTCAGGATAGATAATAATAATAGTTAATTCCTAAGAATATTTCAGGATAGATAACAATAATAGTTAATTCCTAAGAATATTTCAGGATAGATAATAATAATAGTTAATCCTAAGAATATTTCAGGATAGATAATAATAATAGTTAATTCCCAAGAATATTTCAGGATAGATAACAATAATAGTTAATTCCTAAGAATATTTCAGGATAGATAATAATAATAGTTAATTCCTAAGAATATTTCAGGATAGATAATAATAATAGTTAATTCCTAAGAATATTTCAGGATAGATAATAATAATAGTTAATCCTAAGAATATTTCAGGATAGATAATAATAATAGTTAATCCTAAGAATATTTCAGGATAGATAATAATAATAGTTAATTCCCAAGAATATTTCAGGATAGATAACAATAATAGTTAATTCCTAAGAATATTTCAGGATAGATAATAATAATAGTTAATTCCTAAGAATATTTCAGGATAGATAATAATAATAGTTAATTCCTAAGAATATTTCAGGATAGATAATAATAATAGTTAATCCTAAGAATATTTCAGGATAGATAATAATAATAGTTAATTCCCAAGAATATTTCAGGATAGATAACAATAATAGTTAATTCCTAAGAATATTTCAGGATAGATAATAATAATAGTTAATTCCTAAGAATATTTCAGGATAGATAATAATAATAGTTAATTCCTAAGAATATTTCAGGATAGATAATAATAATAGTTAATCCTAAGAATATTTCAGGATAGATAATAATAATAGTTAATTCCTAAGAATATTTCAGGATAGATAATAATAATAGTTAATTCCTAAGAATATTTCAGGATAGATAATAATAATAGTTAATTCCTAAGAATATTTCAGGATAGATAATAATAATAGTTAATCCTAAGAATATTTCAGGATAGATAATAATAATAGTTAATCCTAAGAATATTTCAGGATAGATAATAATAATAGTTAATTCCCAAGAATATTTCAGGATAGATAATAATAATAGTTAATTCCTAAGAATATTTCAGGATAGATAATAATAATAGTTAATCCTAAGAATATTTCAGGATAGATAATAATAATAGTTAATTCCTAAGAATATTTCAGGATAGATAATAATAATAGTTAATCCTAAGAATATTTCAGGATAGATAATAATAATAGTTAATTCCCAAGAATATTTCAGGATAGATAACAATAATAGTTAATTCCCAAGAATATTTCAGGATAGATAATAATAATAATAGTTAATTCTTAAGAATATTTCAGAATAGATAATAATAATAGTTAGCATCCAATAATTTACCTTTGCTTAACACATCCAATAATTTAATCTTTGCTTAATTATTTTTAAGTTTTTTTTTAGCAACCAAAAAAAAAAATAACAAACGATCGAATTGAATTGTTTATTAATCAATTTGTTGGTGACACTACATTGGTACTAAGGTTGGTGACACAAAATGCTGGTGAATTAGTTGCAAGTCATATTGTCGCACGTTTATTTGACATTTTAGTCAAGAAAAGGTAAAAGCAATTAATTATCTGGCCGGCAAATCAAAATAATCCAATAAAATTTAATTTTACACTTTAATCCTTAATTTAAAAGAAGATATTATCTTCATTCATTCGATTAATATAAGCAAAATGTTATTGGTTAAATTTGGTACCTAAATTTCATTTCATTTTCAAGATTTATATGAAAAAATCTCCATCATACAAATGGATTGTACAGAGTAAACATCTTGGCTAAAATTTGCTTCTCGTAATGAGGGCACAAGATAAGGTCATCAAGTATAGTTGTAGATAAATTTTAGATTTGTTAATTTTTATGTGATATAAAGAATTGAATGAATGATAACATATTTATCATTCGTTTCTTGAATCTCTTAGAATAATATCATATTTCAATTTTTCCGAAAAAAAAAATTTAATCGTATAAACACTTAAACATTTAAAATAATACCTGTTGCAGTAAAAAAAAATCTCAAGAAGATTTGGAAATATCTAATATCATCATCTCCCAACAAGACAATTCAACTAAACAATAAATCATTGAAATTGTGATTCTAGTTTTCTTTTGTTTTTTTTTTAGTTTTACTTTTTATCACTCCATTCCAAATTCCTTACTTTCATATATATGTATATATATGTTCTTGGTTTCATTTTCAAATGAATTATTAACTTTTTGAATATTGAAATCGAGAAGTATTGTAATGTAAGATATTTTCATTTTGTATGATTTATGAATCTCTCTTCCTTTGTCTCATTCTGTAAATGCATAATTTATTTTAGATTCCAAAAAATAAAACATAAAGATTCCAAAAAAAAAAAAATTTCTTTTTCTTCCGAAAAATTTTTGAATCTGAAATGGATTATTATCCAATGTAGTTCTACTTTCTTTTTTTGACATACATTAATGCAGTATCTTTAAAAAAAAAATTAGGCCTTAATTATTTCTCTAAATATTTCAAATGTGCTTCACGTTTGAAAAATATTTAATAATGAATAGAGAAAATCAAATTAAAGAATAAAGTCAATTTTGAATTTGATAGAGTATTATCAACGGTTGGATTTAGTTTATTATTAACGAGTGAATCTTTGAGCTTGATATAGTATTATCAACAATTAGATTTAGTTTACTATTAATGAGTGAATCTTTCTTTTATTTTCTTTCCTGTAAAATGACACTAATTTCATGAAGTTAAAATTTGTTCAGATTACTGCTTGATAAGAGAGATAAAAGAAAAAATATTATTGTTATTGCACACATTATAAAGACAGAATCTGAAAAATATTTGAAATATAAAAATTGATACAAAGTGAAATAGCAAAAAAAAAAATAAAAAAAGTCAATGCAACATTGAAATATTTCTCTTGAGAATTTTTCTCATTTTATGCCAAAAAAAAAGATAAAAACCAACAATCATTTAAAATACAAAAAATAAGAAACTAGAAATGAAGCTTTAGTTAGAAACGAAAAACCCGCAGTATGAAATAATAGTAATAGTGATAAGTTGGTTGTTTAGATGGTATATATATACGAAATTTAAGAGATTTAATTATAATAGACAAAATTAAGAGATATTATCGATCATTAATTATATCATACCATCATTAAACAAACCTTTCAGAATCAATACTTTTATTTGTTGATGGAGCAAATAAAGAATAGAAGAATGAGAACCTTGATAGAGAGAGAGAGAGAAAGAGAGAAACAGCATGAGTAATTGGAAAAAAAATAGTCATTTCATGGAGGAAAGCAAATGATAATATCAGCAATTTTAATCTCTTTGTTTTTTTTTACTTCTCTTTGAACTTTTCACAGTAATACAAAAATATACAAGATAACAAGCATTGCCAATAAGATTATTTGATTATATAAAAAGAAGCGAGACAAATGAGAGAATACGAGAGAAATAAAGAAAACAGAATCATCCAAACAAAAAAAGAAAAATTTAAAATAAATAAAGTAAGGCGTTACATGAATAAGATTTACAAAATTTATATTATTATTTTAGGAATCCATTTTATTGCAATAAAATGTAAATGATTGAGAAATATTCGAGAATTATCTTTTCGCATTATAAATATAAATTGCAATATTTTAATTGAATTTCCCATGAAAAGATTGAGAATTTTGAGAAATGAATAGAATCAATTGAATTGATGAATCTATAGCAAGATTGAAACTGATGAATCTACAGCAAGATTGAAATTGATGAATCTACAGCAAGATTGAAATTGATGAATCTACAGCAAGATTGAAATTGATGAATCTATAGCAAGATTGAAATTGATGAATCTACAGCAAGATTGAAATTGATGAATCTATAGCAAGATTGAAATTGATGAATCTACAGCAAGATTGAAATTGATGAATCTATAGCAAGATTGAAATTGATGAATCTATAGCAAGATTGAAATTGATGAATCTACAGCAAGATTGAAATTGATGAATCTATAGCAAGATTGAAATTGATGAATCTATAGCAAGATTGAAATTGATGAATCTACAGCAAGATTGAAATTCAAGTATGAGAATGCAAGAAGCAAAAGATAATCATAATTACAACGGATATCTTTTTCATTGATTGAAAATTCAAAAAAAAGAAGAGAAAAAAAAGGATGACAGCAAGCTTTTGAAATCCATCAATATTAACAGTAATCTATTTTAATTCACTGAAACCAGTTTAGTACCAAATAAAACCTGCATCTTCTATTATCGTGAAAGAGTTGAAGCGGAACGCGGATCGACAGTCGATTGCGTTGAAGAAACAACACCCGAATCACCGCATTCTGTCAAATGTACTACCGGTTGTTCATCTATCGGAGCAAACAAATAGAGCGGTACAGTCCTACAAAATACATCTATAAGGATACTGTTAAATTTCAACTTTTTTCCAAAAATAATTATTGAATAAAATGAAAACCTATAAAGTGCATCTCGAGCATCCTGTCTTCCAAGTTCCTCTAGAACGGTACATAATCGTCCCACAGTTGCAGTTTCGGGACATTGCAAAGCCCATTCCGCTAAAAGTTGATCAGTTCTTGACAGACTTTGTCCTGTGGAATCTACTTCCGGCAATTGATCAGTGAGATTTAATTTACCGCAAGAATAGACCTGAATAAAATTGATTGCATTATGGAAAAATGCATTTGTTTGAAGTAAAAAAGAAAAAAAAAACTTGTTCAAAAGAAATTTTCGAATTTTTTTTGCAGCAAATTTTAATAAAATTAATAACCAATCTCTGCCCATGGCATCTGAAGGATCCAAAAGAGCAGCAAGTTCGCAACGTGATGTAAGTTGCAATTGCGCAACTCCAACATCAATACCAAGCGTTAATAGAGCAGCTACATCTCGTGATCCGAAGCATACAACATCCGTAAACAGTTCATCACCTTCCTGATTATTACGGATAGTTAATGATTCGGCCTGCTGCATTGCCATAATTGTTTCAGGAGCATAAATTGCTGGATTCATCAAATGTTCCTGAAATATAAAATGCTACACAATTATGACATACTTTGATTATCATTCACATTTATCTGATATCAATCTGGAATATTGCCATTTTCTTCCCTTCAAAAAATGTTCAATTAAATTACTGCCATGAAATGACATCCAATAATCTGTATTTCAATTAAGCAACCGGAAATTCAACATTATACTAAACATTATACTAAACTATTATATTAAACAATCAAATCATTAGACATATTAGAACAATTCAAATAATGTAAATTTTGAAATAAGCCTAGGTCTAATAAACCGAAGATAAGTTTTGCTGCATAATTTCAATTCATTAATGCATTTCTGGCCAAAAATTATGTTTGAATTTCTCAAGGCTTTTGCAGCCATATGAATTAAAATATTCTATACATAAATATAATCAAGTTTTACTTTTAGATGCTTCGGAGAAAGAAAATGTCGTTCAAGCGAAATGCCTGGTGCTACTTCTTGAGCTGTTTGCTCTACAAGATTCGTTATATCTTCCAGGAAATAAAAACATGATGTGGCTATTTCACATGGACCGCGTACTTGAATTTCAACCGCATCACCATGTAAACGAATTAATGCTTCCATTTGGCCAGAACTCATCTTACTACAACCGTTCCATTGCATTAAATCTGCATCCATCGGATCCTAAAAATTAATATCTGATAAAAATTGAAGTATACAAAATATTTCATGATATCTAAATAATCTAAATGATTACAATTGATAAGTTTTATGATTTAGTAAGCTTAAATCATGCAAGAATTTTCAGATTCAGTAATTTTACAAAATTTAACAATTTTATGTAATCGTTAAAGGCTTGAAATCTTTTCGAATATTTCAAATTTCATAAATTAATATATAAACAAAAAAAAAAAAGAAAAAAAAACTAAATCAATTTCAGCAACAAGTGTAAATAATTTAAAATAACCTGAAAATCATGCATCGATCGACGTAACGCTACTTGTATCCGCGGAAAAGTACTCTGAAGTGAACGTTCCATTCCGCGCATTGGTAAAACCCGTACTCCACCATAAACATATGTTGGACGATCTCGTTGCCAAATATCTCTAAAATATACTTATTACAGTTATAAATTGGAATGAAAAAGAAATTGATTTCAAATATCTAGGATATGAATGAGAGATGGGAATATCAGAAAATTCCTGAGAGAATGAATAGTAGAATGAGAAGGTTAACAAATGAAATTACTAATTGAAAAAAGGAATTCTCATTTTAAATTAAATCAGAAACTGGAATTAATTAATTCAATTAAACTAACTTTAGTTTCAACAATTGTAGAATAGCTTCTATTTCAACATAAAATAATTTTGAAAAGAAAAAAAAATGAAAAATCATTAAAAATTTACTTTGGCGGATCCAAAATATTAAAAGCTGGAAATTCAAATTCCGCTTCACCATCAGAATCAGTAGGTGCACAAAGTTGTAGCGTATCCAGAATTCGTAGTAAATCAGTTGGATCCGTAATTTCCGGATAAATCGATGCAAAATCATCAGTAGAATAGCAACCATTCATGTGACAACGTGAAAGAAATTCTGCGGATAACAAATTGCCCAAAACATGCGTACCAAGCCATTCCGGTGATAATACAACATAATCTAATTCTGATACTTCATCTCGTAAATAGACAACCTGAAAAGATTCAAATTTAACTTCTGAAAGAATTAATTCATTTCTTTCAAATCATACATCGATTAATTCAATGAATAATCACTATCAAATTAAATCATGCAAAAATATTATGAATTAAATATAAGCAAATCTGTTTCAATTCTTATTTTATCGTTAATAAAAAAAAAAATGCTAACTTCACCAATAAGTTGTAATTGTTGAATTAATTGCCTGCAATGATTATCAGCAGCTAATGAATTTACTTCATTTCGAATTAAATTAGTAAAATGTGGCCATGTTAATACCGGAAAGAAAGCATGTTGTTTACGAATACCAACAATATATTGTACTGTTGTATCCAATAAACCGAGAGGTTTTTGTAATCGCTGCAAAATAAAATAATTTCCATTTGTTAACATTTTTGATAAAATAGCTTTTATCAAATACATGGATTAGCAAATGATGATTAAAAAAAATTTTTTACATGATAAATTTTTACATCATAAATTTACATCATAAATTTTTACATGATAATTTTTACATAATAAATTTAGATATCCTTCGATTAAAAAAAAAAAAAAAAAACGAAAAAAAGAATCGTATCTGGGAATATGGAATAGCCATTTGATAAGATATACTTTTTTAAATATCGAGAAATAATTTGTTAACTTACTGAAAGTATGGAATCGCGTGCTTTTGAAAGATATGTTTTGAGTGACTTCATTCCTATAAAATGAATGTTAAATATTTTGACATTACTTTTAATTTCTACTTTACAACATATTATACGAACTTTTTTTTTACAATCTTCATTACTTTAAACCTCATTAATTAAAACTCTAAATTTTCATTTTAGTTTAGCCAAAATTCAATATAATTGTGTTACATTAGAAAATCCTTATCAATGTATCAGTCTTATCAGTATATTTGCACGAATAATCGTTATATCTAGGATATACATAATGTATGAAAAATATTTTTATCTAAAATTTAAAATAAAGAAAAAAAAACCTGGACAATTATTTTGTGTTGAATTGAGTAGAATCAATTGATCGTATATATCGAAATGTGTTTGGAAACGTAATCGAATAGTTTTTAGCATTGCATCACCATCTGATGAAACATAATCACCATCATTATTCCGTTGCGGAAAAAGTGATGGCGTAGCATGACTACCAATTATTATTACCTATATATATATAGGTATACATACATTAGTAATAATGAGATATTTTAATGCAAAAAATTTTTCCATGAAATAAAATCTTGATATTAAAATTTTTCTTAAAAGAATACGGTACAACTTCATTTTCTTTCTTGCATATAAAAAAGACAGTTCAGATATCGTACTTTAAAGTTTCATAAAATAATATTAAAATTTTATGAAATAAGAAATTATAAGAGTGAGCATTTTAAGCATTCAGAAAGCATTTTCAGTTATATCATTTTCAGTTATATCATGGTTAACATAATCAGTACTCCTGCTGATAAAATTAATAAAATTTTATCATATTAAAACAAAAAATTTTGTAAAAATGGAAATGATCAAAACTTGGCAATCATTAAAAAACTATTTGAAATTAAGGAATTCAATTCTCTTCTTACATTTGCAAAAAAAAGAAAAAAAAATTAATATTTCTGTGAAATAATTATTACCTTGCTCCTTCGAGATATAATACCGCAATGTCCAATTGGTTCACTTGGAGTGACCCGACCTTTCAAGAAGTTCATCCAATAAAGCACCTGTTTATATTGTATCTCTGTTGGATCGGTACAACGATAAATAATCATATGAATACAATCAGTATTACCAACAAAATGATCATATGCCATATGATATGGTTCATAACCACCAAATTCCCAAACCGAAAATTCACCACATCCTTAAAATATGTCAAATTATTCTAGAAATAATATTTGAAAATACAAAAATTTAATACAACATTATTGATTTTCAACTTGCTATATTCTAATTTCATTTTCTAATCGATAATGATAAAAAATAATTTTATTTAAACCTAAAATAAAACAGAGAGAGAAAGAGAAAGAGAAAGAGAGAGAGAGAGATAGAAAAGAAAATATACCTTGCAACGTGATATTTTGCACATCAATCCCACGAGTATATTGCAAATGTGGTACCATACGTCTTCGGTTACCTTTCGTATTATTATTTGATTCCATTGAATCATCAAATGAATTAATCCCTTCATCTAGAAATAAGAATTCAAGAAATAAGATATAGTGTGATGACCTTAGACCTTGAATGAACTTTAGTACTATTCATTATGCTAGATGACCTTAGATCTTGAATGAACTTTAACACTATTCATTATGCTAATTAGGTCTAATTCATATTGAAAAATAACCTTGCGAAGGATTTGATGTGGTTGTTGAAGATGATGGAGATGGATTATCGGAAAAACGTCGTTGTACAGCACCAATTATAGAACCAATCATGCTACCACTTTGAAGTGAACATATTAATCGAGTTTTACCAACACCAGCATGTCCAAATACTTTTAACTTAATTCGACGTAATGGCACTTCTAGTGGACATAACTGTTCCACGTAAGTATCACGTGTTTGATCCTATAAAAAGATATCAGCATTTTATTTATCACAAATTTTTTTCCGTAAATTTAAATCTATGAAAAAAGAAATCATTACCATTTAAATTTAAATAATTTAAAAAAGTTGACAAGAAATCAAAGAGAAAAAATGAATGAATAAAAATATGATACATAAATATAACATTTATAATATGATATGAAAAAGAAAACAAAAAAAAAACTGACTAATTTCATTTTTGCCAAAAGTGTACCAATTTGAGTATGCTCTTGGGCTAATGCAATAATTTCAGCTGTAAGTCCGTCCTGTAATTAAAAAAAGTTTTCCAAGAAAAAAAAAGAAAAGATTAAATCATAATTGATTGAAATGATAATTTCATATATTATTGAAATAATTTTCTTCCATTATTATTCTTGACAATACAGAATGAATGGAATGAAAATTAATTGAAATGAAATAAGAATTAAAGAAAAAGGTAAATAAAGGTTAGAGGTTAAGGAAGGTACAGTTCATATAAAGTTATTTAACAAATCGGAAAAATTATATAGTGATATAAAATTGCATAAAAATTCATTACAGTTAATTACATTTTCATTTTTCGGATTGAAAAGAATTAAGGTATGAAAAAAAAAGGATATAAAATATATTGTATACAGTATCTATTCGTAAATTACCTTGAGAAGGACAAAGAGATTTCGATTAAAATTTCTGTCGAGAAATCATTTATTTGAGAAAAAAAAAACTCTCACTTATTCTCTCTCTTACCTTTTTTTTCTACTCTTTATCATTTTCTTTTATTTATTACCAATCATTACACACTCACATGCACACATACACACACATACAAAACACAATACAACACATACAAACATACACTCTTCCTGAGAATGAGTATATAATGGAAAGGTAAATTAAAGGAATTAATAAAATTCTCATCTATAAATTTCAAGTATCACTAGGAAATATTTCAGAGTTCTCTCTTATCACTGAACGAATCATTTTATTAATTTGATCTTACTGCAACTTTCATCCTATCAAGATCAAGTTTTACAGCATTTCTTGACGAAGAAATGAGGGAAAAGAAAGAATGAAATGAAAGAATTAATAGGATATGAGCAAGGAACAGGTGAACTTAATGAATACCTGTAATTTTTTAAAAATTTACAAAAAAAGAAAAATATGACAAAGAGAAAAATCTATGATTAAATTGAACATAGAGAATTAAAGGAAAGAAGAAAAAGAAAGAAAGAAGGATAGATAGATGAACAGATGGATGGATGGATGTATGGAAGAAAAAAAAAACAATTTTATAAACTTTTACAAAACAATAATTTTTTATTCATATCTCTCACAGATATGAATCATTTTGTACTAAATCGAAAAAAATAAAGGATATTAAAAAAAAGAAAAAAAAATTCCTAAAATGATTGTAGAACTCTTATCACTTATCATCATTAAAAATTATCAGATCTATTACTGAGAATTATTATAAAATTAAAGGAATAATTGCATAAAATTTCAAGCATTAATGCAATAACATAAATATTAGCATTTATGTAAAATTTTGAAATTTTCAAAATTTATGAAAAGTTTAAATAATTTGATTACCTTATTTTTTCGAAAAACGTTAGCACCAAATAAGCATAAACAACGAATAATTTCGATATGACCTTCTTTGGCAGCAAGATGTAACGGTGTTAATGAATTCTGAAACAAAAATTTTTCGATGATTATTAATCATTCTTTTATCATTATATAATAGTTATCAGAGACTTTTTTTTTCTTTACACACTTTAGCGGAAGATAAAATCAATCAACGAATGAATTGATAACTAATACTAATTTCAAGGTCATACTAGTACTACCACTAATAATACCAGCAAATGAAAAATTTTATAAACGAAATTTACGAAAAGTAATTTTTTCTTTTTTGTAAATTAAATTTAAAGCAAAAACCAATTTGATTCAAAAGATAGCATTCTTATATATCATAAAATGATTAGCAACAATGTTAAAATTATTATATGCTATAAAATATACATCCATTTATACGTGGAATATCACTTATCACTTTATCAATTTTTTTTAAAAATCTTTTGTAATTAGTTTAATTATAATTTTTTTTTGTTAATTACATAAATTTATTCTAATATAAAATGAGAAAGTAGAATATTAGAATAAAAAGCATTTTAGCGAAATTACTACATTTGAAGAGAATCATCATATCAATGATAATTAGTAGAGAAAGGAAAGGATTCTAAAATGTTAAGAAATGAGAAGTAGGACTAGTTTTTTTCTTAGAGACATGGCCAGAAAAGCAAATAATAACAATTCGAAAAATAACTACATTTGATTAATTAATCAAAAAATATTGGAAAATAAGCGTGAAACAAAACTGATAATTACTTCTCGTAGAATTATAATTTAATGCCTTATCTCAATTATAATGATAATTAGAGCAAACTGATAAGTAGCTTAATAATATATGTCGAAATTATAATAAATTTATAGTCATTGATTGTTAATCACATACTAATACTTCTCTATGATAATTTTTATCTTTTAAAAGCATCACCTTTCTGATTATGCCTTTTTTTCACTCAAAATATCTCCAGAAAATCTACAAAAGTTATTCATTCATTCACATGTAATTAATAATTGTTTGACTTTTAACCTTTGCCTAAAATAATTATGTTAATTGTTAATGCAATGATAAAACTATGAGAAAAAAAGGGAATTAATCACAATCATAATTATAACAAACTGATAGTAGCTTGATAATATCTATTTAATTGAAATGTGTATATATTAGTTTATCAATGATATATATATGGTTGAATAGATAACATTAGCATTATATATAACTAATATGACCGAATAAATTAATTCAAACTAGAAAAGAAGAATAGTAGATGAAAGAGATGATAAGTGGAAAGACAAAATACTAACAATTATTCGGTTTTTTTTCCTTCAATTTATTTTTTATTCTTTAAGTAAAAGTTTAAATCATAAAAATGTGACAATCGTTGAAGACAAAATAATTATCACTATCTTCTTATCTGTATCATTCAAAATCAAAAAAAAAAAAACATCAATTTCGTAGTATATATATTATATTTGTTCGTTTAATATTCGCTTAAATTAACAAATATCATGCTAAATATTTGAATGATAAAAGTTGAATGTCAAAATCAACATTTATTAGCTTTTTTTTTAAATTTTTACATTTATGCATTTATCATAAATATATATAATAGTGATTAGAAACTGATATAAGATTATATATATTTATTAAAATGGAAGGAATAATAATAACAATTAGAAAAGAGGAAATGAAATGTTTAGAATAAAATAAATTTTCTACAAAAAAAAATGAAAGCAAATCATTAATTTTATTAAAGATCAGATCATCAAATTTACTATACTTCCTTTTTTTTGTTTCTTTTCAAAATCTTTTTCAAAAATCATTTTTACTCAAATTGAATGCAATATTTTCTACATATTTTCTTATCAAATAAACGAACTGATAATTATCGGTGATATTTGATTGTTTTTTTTTTTTGAGTTCATAAAAGGTCACTTACAAAATCATCACGTAATTGCAAAAAATTATTTTCCTTAATTTTTTTATATGAGAAAACATGAAATGATATTACTACTGCTACCACTACTACCACTACTACTATTATTATTCCTGTTACTACTACTATTGCGGAATTTTCGTCAAAAATAAAATATTTTTCAAATAATATATGTCTTCACAAATTGTCAACACTTTTTTTTTTCCTATCACATATATTTTATATACAAATTTAATTTTCATCTAATAATTATTAATTACTGCTATTAAAATGGACATGTAGAACAAGTATAAGTACATATATACATACACACATACATACATACATACATACGTACACACATATACATACTATATATATATATATACATACATACACACATACATACGCACACCCACAAATACATACATACATACATATATAAACATTAGTATAAATTATATTGAATTAGAAGATACGGATAGAGCAAGAGACAAAAGTATAACCGAATATACATTATCGGAAACTAAAAAAAAAAACTTTTTGCTATTAAGGATGAAATCTTTAATGATATCGATAACCTTTCTTTCTTCTTCAATGTTCTACCAAAAAAAAAAAAAACTCTGAACGTCTAATGATAAAAATGTCATAATGGATAGATTGAGATGACCTTTTATGATCGATGATCATGCAGTAAACTAATTTCAAGCATTCTCGACAAAAACATTCATACTAATGATTAACTTTTAGTCTAAGTTTTATATTTATAATTTTGCAAATTATAAATTGGTTTATTTTAATATGATGAATAAAAGATCAATTTACCTGGTTAACAACATCAACAAGCGCACCAAGATGACAAAGTGTTTGAACAACAGACAGAAGTCCAATTCGAGATGCGATGTGTAGAGCAGTGTCACCATTCTAAAAAGTATATTATATCTTGTTTTTTGAATGAAACAGAGAAAACAGGCATATCAACAACAGAAAAAAAAAATTACTGATTATGTGATAAATCGAAATCTCATTAATAGATTTCTTTGTTAGATAAAAAAAGATTTTTCATCTGATCATCATCATTATCGTCATTATTATCATCATTATCATTATCATCATTAAATAAATGAATGAACTGATAAAATAAATCACTAAAACAAATCTGAATATCATCGCTTACTTACTTGAATTTACTCAAAATATATTCAACATAAGGAGCAAAAAAAAAAATAATAAAAAGGAAAACATTTCAATCAATTTTTCAAGACATAGAAGACTAAGTTTTTTTTTTTGTACTTTTTCCATAATACTTTTATGGAAAATGCAATATCGCATCGCATCGCAAACAATTAACTACTCAATTGATCATTCATAAAGCGATGTAAGTGATATATAGTAAAATTATCAGTTTTATGATGGAAAATTTTAATTAACTTCCTTTTGACTTATCAAATAGATTACATCTTCACTCCCCTATTTTTATTAAACGACACAGATATTCACTGATATCTTAAAATCGACTAATCCATATTTAATTGCTCTTCAGATGGAATCCTCTTGTAAATAATTTAATATTATCATTAAAAAAAAAAGAAAAAAAAAGAGATAAAATATATTCAATTAACCTCATCTTGTAAATCTAATTTGCATCCTTTTGTTATCAAAAGTAATGCGATATCGATATGCGAGCGTCGCAAAGCAAGATGTAGCGCTGTTTGTCCGGTCTGAAATATGTATTTTAAAAAATCACAACTAAATTGAATTTCTAATCATTTTTTTTTATTCAACATGAAGAATAAAAGATTAAGATCATATTAATCAATAAAACCAAAAAAGAATAAAAATCATTGTGATTTTCAGTAAAACAAAATCGCATTCATAATAAAATTTATATAGATAAATTTTGAAATTTCATGATAATTTCAAGAAAATTCTCAAACAAAAGTATGTCTAATAATATTAATAGATCAAAACTATCACATCTAATATGCTAAATGATTGGTATTTCTCGGGAGCGAAGGAAATACGAGTAATAGTTAACTTTTTAAAAATGCAATTATAATATCAACATTTTACATTGAATGATCAATTTTAATTGTCACCAAAAACTGCGCAATTTAGGAAAAGAATCAAAAATTCATTAAAAAAAATTAGCAAATGTTCTTTCAGAAAAGAAGAAAATGATTTTGATTTTTGAAGAATAAAAATGAAATATTGATTTCTACAGTAGATATTTGGAGATATGGTAAAATACAAAAATAATCTATAAACGAATCATCGGATTTTCGAAATAATCAAATGATATGCTGATTTCATCTATCAACAGATTAATATCATTCGAGAAATGATGGATCATCATTTATATAAGATGCTTTTTCAAATTTAATAATTTTCGAAATCCTTTTCTGCTATTAAATCATTTCATAAAATATCAATCAATAAAGAGATAGAAAAAGAGAAGAATTTTTGTTTTTAATATATATATCTTTTCAACATTCCATTTTTATATTCTTAAAATATCATTATCATTTGAGGTCTAAACTAACTCTCTTATCAACGATATCACTAATATAAATTTAATAAAAAATTAGAAATATAAGCAGAGCGACATAAGCTATACAAATAAATATATAAATGTGATAGTGATATATGATAATAATCATCATACAACTATAATAATAAATAGGAAATGATAATACAAAGGATGATTATGGAAAGAAAAGAAGAAAAAAAAAGAAGGAAATGACGAGTAAAATAATGAAGTGGAACGAAACGAAATACCAGTTGAGGGAAGGAAGAAAAAAAGGTTGAAATGGATGAGAAGGATTCCTGAAATTTTAAATAATTTTTGTCTTTTCCAAAATTAATAACCGTAATATGATCAAATTAATGTTCAACTCTTCTCATCGATGTTTCATTTGTTTTGCTAAATTTCTCTTTTTTTTTTGAAACAAATCAAAAATTTATTCAATTTCAAATTACAATTCATCATTGATAAGTTTTTAACTAATCAAATTTTATTTTTTAAAAATTGATCAAAATTTCATCAGACTTATATGCTTATGTTATAGGAAACGAAAATATGACTTGATGAATAATATTTCCTTCAATAATTTCCTTAAATTTCTTTTTTCTTCAATTTTTTGGATAGAATTTTCAATTTACAGTAATTTAAAGTAATTATTGATTGATGAGGCTTGTATTCTGAATGCTTCTTGTAATCTGAATCCTTCTGAATACATATTGGGAAATCACGTATAAGAAAAATTATATATTGTAATTTTAAGAAACGTTTCAGAAATAATAGTTCATAAAAATAGCACTAACAATAGTAATAAGGAAAGAGTAGATAGTAATGTTAATTAATGCATATCTATCTATAGTGATTTTATCATTTTATTAAATTGCATATTTCATTTTTCATTGATAATTAATCAGAATGATAAGAAATAATAATACTGACTAAGAATGAAGCAATGAAATATATCAAAGTTATTTGAAGAATTCAAAAATGAATAAAACTAACCTGATCGATAGCATCTACAGGTGATCCAGCATCTAACAATGATTGAACACATTCCACATGACCACGAGCTGCTGCACAATGCAGAGCAGTTTCACCATCCTGAAATCAATTATCAGGATAATCTAGCAATATCTTGGAACAAAACTTCTTTCAAAATTTCATTATTCGAATAAAAAATAAAATGAGGGAAATAAAGTGAAACAATTAGGATAAATTGTAAACTTTTCCATTCTTTGGAATATAAATCTCGAGAAATTCAATCTCGGATAACAATATCTTCCCAATCAATTTTTTAGGATTACACTGCAGAATATATATAATGGAGAGAAAGAGGACAAGGGAGACAGATAAGACATAATTAAACTTAAATTATATCATAGGATTTCTCATGATGAAGTCGAGATAAGGAAATCAAGAAGCAGTAAGCATTTATCGAATAATATTTTTTTTTTTAAATCTCGAAGAATGTATGAATGTATAAAACATCAAAATATACAAATAATGTCTCGAGAAATTTATTGCTTTTTTTTAAATTTAAAATAAAAAAATTGAAACTTTCTATACATAAAAATATTCAACATATCTTAATTAATATAATATTATTATTTCTAAATTATTATTAATTCCTGATATTCAGTATCAAAAGTGTTACAAAGGAAAAAAATGATGAAGATGAAATTAAAAGTATGTAGGATATTTTGAGCTTACTTATATTTATTCATCATTTTAAGCCATAAGCTATTCGATCCATCTATTCTATCGAAACTTGGCTAAATCATATCATATTATTATCAATATCATCACATCACATACAGATTAATATTATATATTCCAAACTTGTTCAGTTTAAAATAATATCTATAATATGGAATCTTCATAATAATAATAATAATCATTCAAATATTCCTACTAAATAAATATAAAACAAATCTCTGAAATGATCTCATGAGATTTATTATTTTTTCATATTATTCACAATGAACATAAACAAGCATAAAAAAAATGAACCTATTAAATATTCAGAATTTAAATTATTTTAACATCTCATGGGAAATCTCTTTGTACATTTACGATAAGATGAAATTAGAATGAAGAGGAAGAAATGGAAAATTTCAAAAATTAGTATATATAAATGAATAGAACTTTATTCAAGTTGATAGTTATCTTTCGTGAAACTTCTGAAACATTTTTGATAATTCTTATTTATTTGATAACGAATTTATCTTTCGTGAAACTTCTGAAACATTTTTCATAATTCCTATTTTATATGATAACGAATTTTATTCAAATTGATAATTATCTTTCGTGAAACTTCTGAAACATTTTTGATAATTCTTATCTTATTTGTTGTTTATTTCTATAATCCAATAACTTAAAAATATATGTTGAACAAAAAAAAAAAGAAAAAAATACTCAAAAATAGTATTAATTAATATTAATTGATGAAGGAGAATAAGAGAGTAATGAAGTAGAAGAGAAAAAAAATGAAAAAATTCAGGAAAAAAATTTGCATCGATGATTACAATAAATCCTCAAATAAAAAAGAACATCCACAATCCTAAATTAATTTAGTCCTTCTGATGCAATAACGAATGAATATTCATCCAGAGGAAAAAAAAAACGACGAGAAGCAAAAACTCATCGAGATAAAACAATCCTTCTAGAGAAAAAAAAAATAATGTAAAAAATATCAAAATATATGCAAAAAGTATTCTTGAGTTTTCTCTCATATGGCACAATAATCTCGATCTCTCTAATATCTCTTATTCATTATTATCTTTGAATTATCATTCATATGCAAATAATATATATATATATATTTGATTGTTGAGAAAATCAATTCCATTATACATCAATACTAGCAGCATAAAAATTTATTCGGATCAAATCCATATAAAACCTCTCTCTTCTCTCTCTCTCTCTCTCTCTCCCTCATTTTCATTGTTTATTATTATATTGAAAACTTACAGTAATTAGTCGTATAAAAAGGATGAAATTCAAGAAGTAAAAGAAATAGCCAGAGAAATGATGTATTCAATTTAATTTCTATTAGGTCAAGGTTGAAAATTAAAGGTAGAAAAAAGCAATTAGAAGATAATAAAAAGAAAGATATTCCATTCTTCATTCATACGTATAAATATGAAATGAGGTCACAAAACAGAAATTAAATATAATAATCAATGATTTTTTGTTTCTTTTTTCAAAGTTTCAAAAATTTTTTTTGAAGAAATTATCGATTGCACTAATTCTATGCATATTTTAAATCTTCAAATAACACATTAATCATCATATATTTGCAAAATCTTAATCACAAAATTTTAATCACAAAATCTTAATCACTATTTTCATCTACCTGTATTGTTTAATTTATAACTGTATAAACCATCATATATTTGCATAATCTTTATCACAAAATCCTAATCACTATTTTCATCTACCTGTATTGTTTAATTTATAATTCTATAAACCAATTCTATAAACCGATTAACTCATTTATCAATTGACCATTTTTTTATTAGATAAATGAGTTGTGAAGAAATAATCTAAACAAAATGGTCCATTATTAAAAGACTAACCGTTGTAGACCCACAATATCGATCCCAATCTTGATCCATATCAGTAATGAGTGAAACAAATTTCGTTGTAACAGGTGTTAAACATGAACATGGTGATGATGATGATACAGTATTGATCGGCATTGATAATGGATTACTAGTATCCAAGAAGAAATCGTTTGATTTTTAGATTGATCAGTGACGTATTTGATATAATAAATATAAAAAAGAAGAATATGCATTTATAATCGCTGGAACCAACATAATTATTGACGACCGAAATATCTAGATAAGATAGTTATCACTAAATGGAAACGAATATGAAGCGTAAGATGAGATTCGCAAAATTACTTCTGAATTACGATTCGCAAACTTACTTCGAATTATGTTCATAGATTTACTTAAACAAAAATCGTAACAATTCATTTATCATTAACGACAATTTGCGACACAAAAGCGAAAAAGCTGTATAGCATGGCACTTTTTTATTAGCTATATGTGAAAGTTATGAATATTGAAAGAAAATGAAATTATAATAATGATGATATAAAGAAGAATGAATTAATATTACAGTTTAGATCGATCGCATCAGCATAACAAAAAAACCAAGCCAAAGACATTGATAATGATGATAATGATGATGATGAAGATGATGATGATGATGATGATGAAATCATTGTCACCATGGAGATATATATATATATAGATAGATATTTCCATTAACTATATTGTGCTATAATTCATTTCCTTATGATTCCATCTCTTCTAAATTATGACTTAACTACTGATATTATCAAACAATTACAACATTCAAAATGTCAAACATTTATCAGTATAATTTCAGTGCTATCTTTATCAAAAACGCATTATAAAATTTTTAATGTTAACAGCAATTACCACTTAACTTTTCAAATTGAATAAACACACTCAATAAAACTTGTGATTTCTAATTGAATTAAATAAGATAATAGAAATTATCATGATGGAATAGAAGACTTATGAGATGGATATTTATTAGATAGAATGGATGAATGAAAATATTGGATAATAAAAAAAAATTCATTGATATAATCATTATCGATAAGCAGTGTAAATGATATCAATCAATTAATATGAAAGCAAGGTATGATAAGCTAGTGGAATTATAAACTGTAATTCGAGAATGCCTAATAAAAAATGAAAAAATGGACAGAGACATTTTAAGTTGTCATAACGAATGACAATGAGCGGTCGATAATAATAACTGATAATTGTGATGTATACATAGGAAAGAATGGATTATTTTATAAAATTCTTTTATTATCATCTAGTCAAACTATTTTAAAGTTCATAAGTTCTATTCAATCGAACCACTCATGTCCTTCATAAATTGCAAGAAATATGAATGACACATATATAAAAAATAAAAAAAAACAAACCAATCTCTTATCATTCATCATATCACACACATACACACACACGCACACACACATGCACACACCTACACATGCACACATACACATATACATACCTTAATAGATTGAAAATAAATTTATGTCTAAATTAAGTTTGAAAGCCAAGATAAAACGCTAAATTTGATAAGTGTAATTAAATTCTTCATTCGATATATATTTTATGTCTGGCCTAAAATTCATTCTTATATAAAATTTAAAAAAAAAAATGGAATGGAAAAGAGAGAAGAGTAATGGGAAATTTTGCAAAAATCTTCATGAATAATAATAAATTTGTCTATGATGCAGAGCTATAAAATAAACTGAAGGTAGTATAGGCCCATCATCCAATATTATGGCCACAGAGAAATGAGGAAGGAAAATGGGCCTAATAAGTCATCGATGCGTGTCAAGAAAGAAGGAAAGAATGCATTCTCGATTCAAATAAACGATAAACTTCATCAGTCACAATACTATTTCTAGCTTATTCGTTGCCATAGTTACATTGCAAAATGTTGTTACCAGAAATTGATCAAAAAAATTACTCTTTAAAATTTTAACCTAATTAAAATTAACCAATAAATACTTTTATCTTTGTTATCATTAGCAAAATCAATGATCGGCAAATATTATTCGATTTTGAACGAAACTACTAATAGAAGGATTGATCTACTTTTGATCATGACATATTTCACTGTTGATAAAAGAGAAATATTTTATGATATAAATATGATAAGAGAATTTTGCCAGATAAATGAATAATCATTTATCTATATCTGATATAAAAAGAAGCCTTTGCTCTTTCATCTTTCAATCAGCTAATAAAGGTTATGTCATGTGCATTAAATAAGATGTTGAAATCGATGCTAATTTGTCTGAAATATTAAAAGAAAGGTTAAGGCTTATATACATTATTTGAAAGATTATAAAAAAAATGATTAACTTTTATCTTTTATTCTGATAACTAAATTAATTAATGTATTGTTAACTCTCGTCTCATTAGTAATATCGTAAATGGATCAACAATTTCATAGAAATAGAAGCAAGAGCAGTAATCGAGAATGAAAGAAGAGCGACAATTATTGCAAAAAGGAAAGCACGACAACAGATAACTGTTGGATATATTTTATCACTTAGTTTCTATTATTGTATAAGATCAACAAATGATTATTTATTGTCAATTATCATTTATAAATAAACGTTTATAAGATTAACAAATGGCTCTTTACCAATATTTTACAAAATCAATGGACTAATTTTTAGACATAGAAAAGGCCACAAAAGCAAATCTCTGCTTAACACTCATTCATTATCATTTACATAGCTTTATCAGGTGATAGATTATATCCAGATCTCTTTAGTATTTGGAAATGTCTTATATATCACTTATATATACAAATGTTGAGTATAAAAGTTCCGCTATTTGAACAAGAAGTGATAATCAAAAAATGATCATTTTTTTATGCTATCATAAATTTTATTAATAAATTTATAACTACGTTACATTTCTCCATTTTTTATAATATTAATTTTTAATCAAGAGAAAAAAAAATCGCTTTCAAATAATTATCAATTGATAATTGAAGGCAATTTCTATCAAGCAATTTTCCCTGATTGAAAATATCTGACTATTATTAACTATTTTATTACCATATTTATCTAAAACTTGTTTCATCAAAAGTTGCAATATTGACCATATCAAATATACGTATCATGAAATTACCAAGTAAATATATTTACGAAATAACAACTTTCAATGAAAAATTTAGCAATCAATAAAAAGTAATCGAGAAGTCAAATTTATGATAAAAAAAAATCTTAATCACTAAGAATAAGTCGAGAAAAAAATGTCAAATAAATGCTGTCTGGATACTTGTGAAGATAGATGGTTTAATAAAAAAAAAATCGAAAAATCGAGAAAAAAAAATTTCCAAAAAATTTTTGTTATTGCTAAAATCTAATAGCTAAATCGTTTTGCGAAATTATCTCAAGGGATTTCGATTCTACTCTTGCATTTTTTTCTAATAAATATTCCTTTACGCAAACAACTACAATCAAATATCAAATAAACAAAAGTTAAAAAAATAACTTCACATTTAATGGAAATGAAAATTTGAAATTCACTCATTCAACTTAGTTACTCATTTAATAAATTACAATTTGATAGCCATTCATTTATTAAAAGATATGAATAGAAAATTTATCAGAGAATGAATTTTAATTAAAAGTTTTACATTTATATCTGAAAATGTCATCTCTCTTTCAAATTAATAATATTTTTTTAATGAAATAACATTTCATTAAAAGATTAATTGGAATTATCACTAAATTATCGAGAATTATTTACCTGATTTCAATATTACCAAAAATGTTTCCTAATCCGATTGCAAGTTTTATGTAAATATTGAAATTTTAATATTTTAATAGTCAAATTCAATTTTATTTTATAGATAATAGGTAAATTAGTTCAGTATATGAAAGAGAAAAGAATGTAATAATTAAAAAAATTATAATGAATAGTTTCAATCATGAATATTAATAATAACAAAATGATCAAGATTTATTCGAGAATAATTTATCATTTTTAATTAGGTTAAAAAAAAGAGAAATAATATGTGAAAGTTTTTTTAAATAAGTTTTTTGTGATATTTCATATCCTCTTTCTCTTCCTCTCAATCAATTTTTCTCGATGAATGCAAGAAATTAAGCAAAAATTATGAATTGATTGCCTTCATTTTATCAAATGATAAAAATTTTGATGAGAATTGATGATATTCTCATCTCAATTATTTAAGATTTTAATAATTTCACATTATCCTAATTTTGCTTAAGAATGTTACAAAGTAATAATAATAATAACAAAGAAATTATTAAAATTTATGGATTATGATTATTATTATTACAATTATCGTTATCATTATCATTATTATTATTATTTATAAAGAAACAGACCTGATTTTGAAGATGAACAGGTGGATCGAATCTACAAAGTATACTAAGAAGTGATGCATAACCATGCCAACTTGCAATATGAAGTGGTGTTTCGTTATGCTATAATTGTCAAGAAAAAAAAGTGAAGTTAAAAATATTAGTAACAAGTTTTTAAAACTATTTTTTTTTCTCTCTCTCTTTCTCTCTCTTTGTCTTTCTTCCTCTCTCTCTCTCTTTCTCTCTTAACAAATAAATGAATAAAAGCGGATATTTTAATTATACCTCATCCTGCAATGTTGAATTAATTCCACGTTCGACTAATAGTAGCACTGATTCAAATTGTGCATAACGAGTTGCAACATGAAGTACACTTTCTTTAGCCTATAATATTCAAAAATTTAAATTAGCAATACTCTCATATTTGTAGAATTTTGTTTATCAAATTATCGAATTATTATTTCGCTTATTACTTCCTCTTCTTCTTCCTCCTCCTCTTTTTATTATTGTTATTAAATTTATCACTTTTCCTTATTATTCGCTTATCACTAAAAGAAAAAAATACCTTGTAAATATTTATCACTGTTTCTAATTATTATTATGATTAAAAGTACTTGATGGATTCAATTTTAAGTGATTATTTTGGCTTAACAATATTATTTCGAGTAAAATCTATCATTATCATATGTGCATAAGAATTTCATAAATTTTTCAAGAGATTAAGAAAAGACTGGAATAAACTGTTTAAATATTTAAAATAATCAAAAAATTTGTTCCAATTTTCAAACATATTACTAATGAAATTTCGATTAATGAATGCTAATAACTAATAAACTAATAACGATAAGATAAAATAAGATATGATAATTAAGTAATAATAATTATCAATTAAGCAAATCAATCAAACCTTATTGATAGCATTAATATTCACATTTTCTTCATTGATAATATAACCAATAATATTTATATGACCATTTCGTACAGCCCAAAATAATGGTGTATCACCTCGTTGATCGCATGCATTTAATGCAACACCTTTCATATGCAAATAATGCACAATATCAAATTGTCCTGCACCTGCAGCTACATGCATTGCTGTTTCACCCATCTAAAAATATTTCAAAATGATAACAAATATAATCAATTTTATTTTGACCTTTTATATTTTATACTTTGATAATATAAAAGAATCAAGCTAATTTACTGTAATAGATATCATTTCTAAAATTATCATTTGATAATAGCGAACATTTCTGAGATAATAGCTGAAATTTAATTTTTTAAAAATTAAAAAAAAATATCTATAAAAAAAGAAAATCATCATTTTACAGAATGAAATTTTACAAATTTAGCTTATATGAACCTTACTTCTTAGAAGACTACTTCTGATTCTCATTCTTGTGAATCAGGATTGTACGTAAATAATCTGTTAATTTTAACATATCAAACAAAATAATAAATAGATCATCTTGATGATAATATATTAAATGTTATTAGCTTAATAAAGCTTACTCGATTAGCGATATTCAAATTAATTCGATGTAATACAGCTAATTGATCAAGTCCTGCCAAATTACCTTCTTCACATGTAATCAGTATTGCTGAGACCATTAATTCCTCCTATATTATATATTTTCTTATCATTAGTAATCAGAAAAGGATGATAATAAAACTTGTAAATACTATGTAAATAATAAATAATAAATTAAATAATTTAAGAAATGCTAAAAATTAATATAACTGCAATAAATTACAAATTTTTAGTTTATCATTGAAGCAATAACTATAACGATTTTATTATATTTAATTAATATAACTTAATTATTACTGAGCTATTTGATTATTTCATTTATTTCGCTACCGTATAATATTCTTTGCATTATTAATCAAATAGATAGATGCAATCATTTCATTATTTCACTTCCTACAGTAACCAATCCAGACATTTTTCATTTCAGTATATTAATTATAAGATATAAATAAATGAAAGAAACATAAAATTAATATAAAATAGTCAACTCGTTTTTTTTTTTTTCAGTCACTAATTTTCATAATTGATTCAAATGATATTTCATCTTATTTCTCATGTTATGTTCGTTTCACGGTTTTCCGTGAAAACAATCTAGGTCACGTAAGTGCGGAGCGTGAGAAAATTTCAGAGTAAATTTCGATCAATTGGATAATTTCTTTTTTTTCCATGCTCAAGATCAAACTTTGAGTACTAAACGGATTTAATAAAATAATTGTACAGTAAACTTACAGGATCAAATCGTGAACTGATCGATCGACCAGCTTCCATCGCTTCTCGCATAGCAGATCGTGCGGATACTGTCATTTTATTACAAGCTATTACGATATCTATAGCTCTCTGAAATTCATAACATTTTTTTTTTAATGCCATTTATAATGAAAATTAAAGAATTAAAATAGAAACAAAAATGATAACATTTTTTTAAATGTAATCTTAAAATAGAGAAATCTGAAATTCAAGAATATTACTTATAATCTGTTACAGTATAAATATAAACAATAATTTGAGAAATAACTTTTGCAATATTTTAAAAATGAAAAAGTATTATATCTTTCATTCAAGCCTAAAGTTAAAATAGAATATGTATTAAAAAATTAAAAAATAAACACATTAAAGAATGGAAAAATAGGAAATAAGAAAAAATAGATATTTGCAGATATAAATTGATAATGTTGAGTTTATTATCATTGAAAGAAGAACGATTTATCAATATTGATAAAAGCAAATGTTCATCTATTTTTATAATTTCTCACAATCATATTAATTTTTTAGCAGACGAATATAAAAACATAAATAAAGTTTATGAAAATTAAACGTTTACCAGAAAATTTGAATTAAAGAAAATTAAAGCAAAAATAAAAGTTAAAATTAAAGAATGGAAAAATAAGAAATCGAAGAAATAGATATTTGCAGATATAAATTGATAATGTTGAGCATAAAATGTCCAAATTCAGAAAATCTCAGTAACTTCTACGGAAGGTAAATAAGCATTTTGCAAATGATAATATAACATAACCGATAAGCTATCATTATCATCATATTAAAGAAGGAGAAATAAAAATCCTCTTCTGAGCTTTTCTTCAATTTCATTCTCCTCTTACTAAATATTCAAATTAAACAAAAAAATATATAATTTCAATTTTACTATCATTTATGATAAAACTTTGCCTATAGTTCCAATTTCAATATCACTTATGATAAAACTTTGCCATATTTACTTAAATTCTTTTCATTTCCAATTGAACTTTATAAAAAAGCAATCATCTAAAGTTTAATATTATATTTTATGAGCTTTATTTTATATCGTAGTATAATATGTTACAAATTCTAAAAATTGAAAAAATAATTTTTTCCAAATTCTTTAAAGCAAATAGGAGGAAAAAAATAATAAATAAAATTACATTAATTTTAGAAATCTCAGATAATAATAATATAAATTTCAACACAAAATAAATGATTATATTTAACATAGTAGTATAATATGAAAAACTGCTGTATATAAATAAAATGGCATTATCAGTTACTATCATTGTAATATTTAAATTTAAATTTCAATAAATACCCTCCATCTTAAGCGTATTTTAAATGAGCGTATTTGTGCCATCGAAATTATCGAATGCTGACGAATATCATTAGCTAATCCATCGGGCTAAAAATAGAAAAATTGATTTAGCAGTTTTGCTATTTTTATTAGCAAAAAGAAAAATATATTAGCAAATTAATTCATTTGCTAATTATAAATGATAGCTAACGCAAAAATAATCTAAATAATCTTATAGAGAAAAATGAATAAATATTTTCATTATCTGCACTATCTGAAATTTGATATTCCAGATTATCGCAGAGAAAGATAGGATTAAAAGTAATCCGCTGAATTAGGTTCACATTTTTGTAAAGTCAATTTCATCCAACTTTAATATCATTTCAAATTTAATTTTCTAACTTCGATATCTTTCCAGAAATTAATGCTGTTAAAATTAATCTCAATAGGTGAAGTTTAAAAATTGAGTCCTTGTTTTTTTTAAAGATTTAATTGCTTTTAATGCAATTAAAAACTGATTAAATACATTACAGTAAAGACTTTTAATTCAAAAAAAAAATTGAAAGATTGTATTAAAAGCATATGTAAGTGCATTGTAAAATTAATTAATTAATTAGTTGAAAGATAAGTGAAATATTGGTCATCTTAAACAGATGATAGTAATAATTAAACAACAATTATTAATTAAATTAACAAATAATTTTATAAAATTAGGCATAAACTTTGATAGAGATCATTTTCAGTTACGATAAAAAAGTTAGAGAAAAAAAAACTCGTAAATAAAAATGAAAAATCTTAATAATTTTTTTTTCAAATTGGAATTAAATTTTATAGTTTAAAAAATTTAAGAAATTTGATTTTTAATTTATAGCTTAGGAAAATTTAATTGAAATCTTAACAGCTTAAGAAATTTAATTTTTTGTGAATAATTCGAAAATATATAATAAAAATTTGATATGATAAAATCTCTGAAGCAGTGATAAGGAATAAACATACGCCTCGAATCCAAGGATGTTCAAGGCATTCATCAACCGTAGCTCGTTTACGTTGATCACGAATGAAAAGATGACTGATAAAATCTTTTGCATATGGTGAAATATGTTCAAAATAACGCTCATTAAAGTGATAATTTACAGCTGATATATTTACAAATGTTTCATCACGTGTTTCACCAAGAAACGGTGAACCACCACTTAACCTGAAATTAAATTCATGAATGATAATAGGGAATTTTTTGAGGCAAATAAAATATGTTAGTAATAGAAGTTAATAAAATATAAATGATACAATATATCAATTGAATAAAATTCAAAATTACTTAGCAAGCTTTTTTGCATGATCAAGCTAAATAAGAAATAAAGAGAGAAAAAGTAAAATTAGTGATAAGCAATAGATTTAATCAATACTGATCAATAATGATCGTGTATGATCATAAGACAATAATTTTCTTTCTCTTCTAAATTACGAAAAAAAAAATTTTTTTTTTTTGAAGAAATTTTACAAAGATGCATAAAACAACTAACAATATATAAGTGACAACGCCTAAAGCCCACATATCAGTAGCGGAAGATAACGGTTCATAATTAACAACTTCGGGAGCTGAAAAAAAAATAAACTAAATTATCAATCTATAATAGTAAAAAAAGAAAAATATAAAATTTTCATCAATCTCGAAACTTAATTTTTTAACTTATAAGATCGATCAAACTGATATGACAGTTCCAATAATAAATATTAAGAATACAAAAGCTAGAAATGAATTCTGAGAGTTATAAAACTGATAAAATGATAAACTTTATCCCTTCTTTAGTAACAGCGCCGTAAAATATGATGAGATTTTAGGCTTTAATTTAGCGATCCTAGTATGACCTCTCAGTCTCAATCTTAATTCTAGAATATTGCTTGCACAAAAAAAAAAACAAAAAAAATAAACCTACCAACAAATTCAGGTGTACCTATCATATCTTTTACAACAGTACCCGGTAAAATTCTTCTTGAAAGACCAAAATCGATAAGTTTAATTTTCGATTCGCCTTTCTTCCTGAGCATCACATTCTCTGGCTATGTTAAAATTTATTTCTTTAAATAAACAAATACAAATTGCTTTTTAACATGAACAAGAATAGTAGATTCTTTTCTATTTCAAAAAAGATAATTTGATGATAAAACTGAGATTACTTGATAAGAATTAATCATGTAATATACTTGATAAGATAATTTTTGCCTTTAGAAATAATCCTGTGATATGTTTTGATAAGATAATCTTTACCTTAATATCTAGATGAACGACATGATTATTATGAAGATGTTTGATAGCAAATAAAATTTGTTGAATAAAAGTTGCTGCTTCAGCTTCATCAAGGCACTCTTTTGCTGAGACATAATCGAATAATTCACCACCGGATACTCTTAAATTTTACATATGAATAATGGAATAAATTTAACTTTTCTTGTTATCATATCAATCGTTATCATTTATAATCTTATTCCAAACTAAGAATAAAATATTATTTAATTATCACGAAATTCTTCATCTATTTTTAATCGTTTAAAGATGGATCATTTTATTTCTTTTACACTTATAATCGTTATTTTTCGTTTGTCTTCTTTTAGCATAAAATATATAGATAACGGATCATAAAATATATAAATAACTAACGGATATATAGATAACGAAAATTTTTTAATAAACAAATCATGATAAGTTCTAATTAATGTAATTTCATCATTGATATCATTCTTTTCAATATACGATAGATTTCGTATCTCTTGCGAGAATACATTATTTATATATTTTATGATCCGTTATCTACACATTGATCTACTGATATACAAAATGCTGATTTATCTGATATTCATTAATAAATCTCTCGATTATTATTATACATTCATCATTACAGTTAAATGAATCCGTAAAATTCAAATGTCGTAGTTGAAATATTCAAAAAAGAGGAAATAACAAAGTTCAAATAACAGAAATTAGAAAATTCAAAAAATAATCAATGATATTACATATCAAATCGAACACTAATTTCGCTCACTAAGTAAATATTCTAACATAGATTTCATAAATTCCTCACAAAAAAAATAATGTTAAAATTCAGTTCAGTTTTTTAATTGATAATTTTAACATTCTTTTCATCAGATTACAAAGTTTGATAAGATTAACATTCATTGATATGAATAAATCTCGATGCAAACATTCTTCGTTTTGTGATTCTTTCCTCTCAACTTTCTGTGGTAAAAAAAAAGTTTTTGAGAATCTCGAGAAGAAAAATGTGAAATGAATTATATCAGTAGTCAAGTAATGATTTGATTCATTGATATTTTTCGGGAGAAATCAAATTTCATACTCAAATATTTAATTTCTATAAAAATGAATATTCAATTTCCAACATAATAATTGAAATCATGTCATATCGTAGCATCATATTTAAATCATTTTCTCTTTTCAGTTTAACTTCATATCATACACTAATAAAAATTTTATCGAAGTAAAAAACTTACAATTCAAGAACTAAAATGACATCAGAAGCAGTTTCATAAACTTCAAATAATTTAATAGTATATTCGTATCCACCAATAGCACGCAAAACGTCAATTTCTCGTTCAATATTACAACGTGTAACGCCACGACGTGACGTAGCATAACGTCGTTTTTTAATAAATTTTGCTGCAAATTGCTCACCGGATGATCGATTAATTACTCTTCGAACAATTGCGAATTGTCCGCTAAAAAAATCAGATAATAAAAAGATGATAAAAATATATATATATATAAACTATATTGATAATATTTAGATAATAACTGAAATGAATTTAGAAACAAATAGCAATTGATGAACGGAATATATTTTATAATTTTATATTTTATAATCATCTATATAATTAGTAATATTATTTTATTGTTGCTATCTTATCAAGCCAGTACGGATATTATTCCAGTACGGATAAATGTATATTTATATTGAAATATTTTCCCAGGTAAAAATTAAAAAAAAATACTACTCTACAGATATGTTATCATTCAGAAATTATATTTTATCAATTAATTCGAATACTGAATGAGTAAAATATTTGATTTGAAAAGAATAAAGTAAAGTGAAATAAAGTTACGTTTAACGTGAAACGTGAAAAAGTATTGAAGAAAAAATACACGTACTTTCCAAGTTCTTCCGCAATTTCATAAGTTTGCTCGAATGGTTCTTCATTGAAACGTAATGCTAAAGTATCGAAGCCAGAACTTGAACTACTGCTACTAACTTGACGATGATGAGCATCGTTCATAGTTTATATCTTCTAATCGTATCACAATTTTGATAACATTGATTTCCGCACTTACATTAATCAATAATGTTGATTAATCAGCATAATAATGCTAGCCAAGAATCCGGTTATCTTATTATTCTTTTAAGATTAGACGTGCTTCGTACTGTAAATAGACGTAAAAGTACGTCTATTGTTCGCGTTGTCTCACTTTATATTACCAGTATTTAGTTTCTTTCTTCGAATGATATAATGATAAAAAAAAATACCGGCAGAGATATATCAGTAAGATCACCTGTCGTCTTTTTTTTTTCTCGGAAATATAACGAAAGTTAGTTTATCAAATATCGGAGAAACATCTTCAATAATCAAATAACAGCTGCATATAGTTTACATGAACAAATGTAATTGAATGGAACAGATAAATTTAGATCAATTTATTACTAATATTCTTTCTTCACATTAAAAGCTGAAAATTCGCATAATTTAAAAATCAATGATTAACTGATAATAAAATTAGAAATCAATGATCAATGATAATAAAATATTGAAAAAACAAAAAAAAAAAAAAAGACGCAACATATTAAAAATTTATCTCAAATGTAATAGGCGGAATAAATAATACAGTAAAAAAGATCGAAAAACTTTTCCTCGAGTTGATTATTATCTCGACAAATAATGATTATATTTCCAACTACTTTCCTATCTTTATTATTGCATATCTTTATGAATTCATTTTCTCTAATAATGAATGGTATGAGAAAAATAAAATTCACATTTATAGATTTTTTTTTGCCACAAGCAATTTCTGTGCATATTTCTGAATAATTTTTAGTAATCGAACCAAAAATGAAGAGAAATGAATTTTTCTTCTGAATGGATTAATTAATTTGCATGTAACACGTATTTTTGAATGGATTAATTAGTTTGCATGTAACACGTATTTTTGAATGGATTAATTAATTTGCATGTAACACGTATTTTTGAATGGATTAATTAATTTGCATGTAACACATAAGCATAAGATTATTAGCGATCAAAAAATTGCTATCAAATAAAATAAAAAATTAGGTTAGAAAAATAGTATTCGTTAAGTCGAGTGATTTTTATGAGCTTATCATTGTAGGAAAATGTCCATTGATATTCATATAATTGCCATAACAGGTACTGATAGTAATAATTGATAATAAGTGACAATACTTGTGCAATAATCTTTCATATACCATATATTATCATAATAATCAATAAATGATAAATTAAGTAAATGATTTCTATCATCATTCTCTTTTAATGCGTCTGAAGAATATACAAAATTACTTTTACTTTCAATAATAGAAGACTATTTTTATTCATTCTCATTTTCACAAATCTCATTGTAAATTTCAATTTGATTATTATGGCAGTTAAGAGAAGTAAATGATTGCATGTATCACGTACGTATGTATCATAAGGTAACAAATTGTTGTTATGATATATGATAAATTATATTGCATATGCAATAAATAATACTTATTATTATTACTAATAAATAATACTTACTATTACTAGTGATAAATAATTACTATTACTACTGATAAATAATATTACTATTACTACTGATATATTTATCCAAAATTTCCAGCGTTTATCATTCGGAAATAGCATGAAATGAATGAATGAGAGATAAAGTAGTAACAAAAGATATTATTATCTATGAAAAAAGTATGAAAATGATATATTCCAGCGTTTATCATTCGGAAATAGCATGAAATGAATGAATGAGAGATAAAGTAGTAACAAAAGATATTATTATCTATGAAAAAAGTATGAAAATGATATACTTGTAAACAAACGTAACAATCAACGTTTTTTAATTTAGGCTAACTGATAATTGTATTTGTTTTTACTATGATGCAAGAATAAATGTATCATTTGATTTAATCGAAAATAATCACCGCTAAATTATACTTAATCTATTTTACTGAAATATTAGCTTCATATATAAAAAAATTAGCTGTCAAGAATAGAAGTGCATAAGATGAAATGCGTGAAATAGAAGGCATGAAATGAAATGTGTGAAATGAAAATGCGTGAAATGAGGTATATAAATCATTGACGGGAAAAAGTACAACGTGAGATAAAAGTGCGTGAAATGAGATACATGAATCACTGACGGGAAAAAGTACATGAAATACGTGGAATGAAAGTGCATGAAATGAAAATGCGTGAAACAAGGTATATGAATCACTGACGGAAAAAAAATACGTGAAATTGTGGTGAAAGTGCATGAAATGAAAAGTGCGTGAAACAAGATGTATGAATCATTGATGGAAAAAAGTACATGAAATACTTGGAATGAAAGTGCATGTAATGAAAATGCGTGAAATAAATGTATGAATCATTGACGGAAAAAAGTATACAATACGTGAAATGAAAGTGCATGTAATGAAAATGCGTGAAATAAGATGTATGAATCACTGACGAAAAGAAGTATAAATAAATATTATTTTGTGAGTCCGCATTTCACATTTTTATACAAATGTTTCTAAACAATTTTTTTAATAATATAAACATTCACATAACTATAGAAATATATTAAATTCAGCTAAATATACAAATGAAACTGAAATTCCGTCAACCGTGAAAGAAGTCGACTTTGAAATGAAAGATCAGTAGACAAGGATCATTTTGAAGTAAAGGATCGCTAGACAAGAATCATTTTGACGTGAAGGAACACTAGACAAGGATTACTTTGATGTGAAGGATCACTAGACAAGAATCACTTTGATGTGAAGGATCACTAGACAAGAATCACTTTGATGTGAAGGATCGCTAGTAAAGGATTACATTGATGTGAAGGATCACTAGATAAATAATGTCAAATATATGTATGTATTGATGACTGGGAAGGATTGAAGAATCTGAAATGTTGTCGAATTTTACTTCTAATATCAATGAATCAAATAATTTTGATTCTTTGCCGGATGACTATAAGAAATCGTACTATTTGTTCTAATGATTTTTCAAAAAAAAAATCTAATTCGAGAATAATAACTATGGAATACAAAATGAGTATGAGTAACGAATAAAATATAAGAAAGTGTAGAAAAATCAGCTAGGAGATGAGATGTAATATCACAATTATAAAATAGTCAGAGAAATGAATAAGTGTGATAAAAAAATAATTTTGTATAAATAGACTTAAAGTTGAGATAAATGAGCTCAAAAAGATGCTTAATAATTTAATAATACTGAAGAGAGATTATTTATCACCATCATGATATTAGATTATATATGATATTTAATCTTATCGAAATATATATATATATATATATGTATATATCACAGGTGATAAGTGTAAATACCTGCAAACTACCTTTACATCATAGATGAAAACAAATTAAATGTAAACAACATTTCAAGGGGAAAAAAAACCAGTTGAGATAAAATGGCAGAGATGTACCTTACTTCAACTTCTGGAAAATGCCGCTATCTGATTGATCTTATTGATTTGATTGATTTCTTCTTGACACAATTTAAATTGACGATAATTTTACATCAAAAGAAAATGATGTCATTATAGATGTAAATAACAAAATAGTTAAGCAAGAGACGATAATGACATGAAGAAACGATAATGACATAAAGAAACGATAATGATATAAAGAAACGATAATGATATAAATCTAAGATAACATCTTCTGAATCCAAAATTGCAATGATAAAAGAAAAAAGTATAAAAATTTAACTTTTGCAAATTAAAGAAATCAATACTGTTTGCTAAACAAAATGCATGCAAAAAAAAAGAAAAAGTTATCTTGTTATCAATTTAAGTATTTAGCTGATATATTAAAAAATGTTATAAGAAATTAACAATTGCTACTTATCAACCTTTCACAATCATTTGCAGTAAAATTTTAAAGAATGAAAAATATGCGGAATAAGTGAAAATTTTTATGAAAATTATAATTTTTTATAATTTAAATAAGAATTTAATAATTTTTTTTAAATTAAAATTTCACCAAAATTTGCACGAGCTTAATTTTAATATGATGCTTATGCTTATTTTGATAATATGATAATGATATATTATTGCTATGATAAATAGTTGAAGTTTAATAGGAAGATTAAACTTCAACGTAATCCCGATCATTGATATCACGTAAAGTTAGATATATATTAATAATGAAGAAGACATTATTAAATAGTAATGAAATTTTATATTAGCAATATTATACAAATTACTATTATTCATATATTTAAATATATGAATAATATAAATTAAACTTTCATTTTTTTATGTAATAACCTAAAATACAAGTCTAAAATTAACCTAAAAATGAATAAATAATTTTTATAAATATACGCATTAATGTACACTAACAATTCAATCAATCAATCTTTAAAGTAGTCTATAAAAAATATGGCCCTATTTTTTTTTTAAAACGAAAAAATAAAAAAATAAAAATCAAAGCAAAATCATTATTTAGCAGTACAATCGAGAAAAACAGGAAATGTATCATCATTTTAGAGAAGGAATGAAATTTTTGAAAATAATAAATCAATGAAATTACACAACATGCATATGTTATACTTCCGAAAAATACTGTTTAAATATTTATGAAAAAAAGTAGGCAAGAAAATTGAGAACATTTCGATAAAAATGAACGATCAAGTAAGTTTCAATGAAGATAAGTGATCGAGAAAATCGTAGTAAATTTAAGTAGCTAAAAAAATCTTGAGAAAAGCATTGATCCTTTATGATACTTTTCCAGGAAAATGAGAATGAGAAAAATGAGAGAAAATAAAATTTTATTATTAATAATAATTTACTTATTTCGATATTCTTTCATACCGAAAACAAAAAAGGATGAATTTCCCGACTGCCAGGATGAATCGATCTTCATTTTTCATTCTTCCAGAAATAATGATCAGATTTATTCAAAAAACTATAAATGCTGATGTAGTGTGCAGATTTCAGTCTTCGGAACTACTGAATAACGTATATTGATTTTAAGATATGTATATCAAAAATTCTAAAGGTATTAAACAAAGCATAATTGGCATTCTGAATCTGTTTGAATTTCTGCTTAGGCTAGGCTACAATTAAATAATTGTTCAGGCTTCTACAACTAAATTAAAAATAAATCTGATCATTGTTAAGCATTAGATTTATCTCGAGAAAAATCACGATATTATTTAATTAATTATACTACGTTCTTTAATTAATATGTAATATATTATAATTTTTATATGTATACCTATAATTGCTCATTTCATCCACTATTGATCTCGAAATCCAGACAATCAGTCTTTCTGAATCCTTCATGATGATACTCTTATTGGCACATACAAGTAATACTTAACTTGCCATTCATTACTATTTTTGGTAACTTATCTGTTACTTTCAATATATATTTATTTATTTCTCGCTATTCTCAATAATTGTATATTAATTATTGCATTCTGAAGGCATACTAAAATTATAAATACTAAATCAATTTTTGTCCCAATAATTGACTTCAAGACATAATCTCTTTTTCATCAATAATTTCAGCAAAATCTTTCAGCAATTTCAGCAATTCTTCATTTAAAATATGTAGATAATTAACATCGCCAGATCAAAATAAAGATTGATAGGAGATGATAATTTTTGATTGAAAGTACCTTTTAAATGGATAAATATAATTTGATAAAAATTTTTTATCTTATCGTTTTTCGTCGTCAATCAATTTTAGTATAATTTCCGTAGGAAAACTTGAAAAGATTGAAAATTTTAATGAAAAAGATGAAATGCTTCGAATTTGGTGATTTTATCAAATGATTCAATACAATTCTAAATTTGTAATGATACAACCATAGATGAAACAAAATAGCGATATGATGTAACATTCCGTGTACAATTAATTAATTAATTAATTAGTTCATTAATTAGCCATCTGAAGATTCTGAAATAAAAGAGCTTTTTTTTTTAAAGGAAATGATAGTGTAACTATAATATCTAAATTGAGAAATCGAGAAATCTTCTTCTTCTATCGAAATCATTTGATTCATCAACTAAAGTTATTTGTCTCGCCATGTTGTGGAAGAAGAAGCAGAAGAAGAAGAGAGAAATCTATATTTTATTTTACATTGATGTAAAACATACATTAAAACAGAAAATATGAAAATGACTAATAAAAAAAGTTAGATGCTTAACTGCTATGCCGTAAATTCCTTCTACATATGCCGTAAATTCCTTCCCATATGCTTAACTGCTATGCCGTAAATTCCTTCTACATATGCCGTAAATTCTTCTATATACAGAAGATAAAGAAGAGAAGTTAACATAACTTACAATTTATCTCAATGATCACTTATATTTACTGCAAGTTTTTTTTTTACTTTAATTTTCACTCCAAAAAGAGATATTTTATTGAAATGGATATTTATTTATTCACGTAGATAAGAAATTTAAAAAAAAACATTTTTTCACTTAAATTTTCATCCCAAAAAGAGATATTTTATTGAAATGGATATTTATTTATTCACGTAGATAAGAAATTTAAAAAAAAACATTTTTTCACTTAAATTTTCATCCCAAAAAGAGATATTTTATTGAAATGGATATTTATTTATTCACGTAGATAAGAAATTTAAAAAAAACATTTTTTCACTTAAATTTTCATCCCAAAAAGAGATATTTTATTGAAATGGATATTTATTTATTCACGTAGATAAGAAATTTAAAAAAAACATTTTTTCACTTAAATTTTCATCCCAAAAAGAGATATTTTATTGAAATGGATATTTATTTATTCACGTAGATAAGAAATTTTAAAAAACATTTTTTCACTTAAATTTTCATCCCAAAAAGAGATATTTTATTGAAATGGATATTTATTTATTCACGTATAAATTCAAAAATTTTAAAACATCCCAAAGAGATTTTTATTGAAATGGATATTTATTTATTCAATAAAAATTTTAAACATTTTTTTCATTTCACATAAATGTATATTAGTTAAAAAATTACTAAACTATTATTATTTCATATATATATGCATATATCCCTTCTCCTATTATTCAAGTGCTTATTTAAAAAATAAAATAAAAAAAAAATTCTCAATTATATCTTCGTCATTATTAGAAATGGTAGCATTCAATAGTTGATAAAGTTTTACTAAGAAAAAAAAAAATTCAGCCTATTTAACATTTCCAATACTTTTATTGGAAGAATCTAGAAAAGGCTAATAGGGAAGTTAACATATAGGATTTAATAGTAACACTTTGACCTTTTTACTTCCTCTTTTTTTGGCTTTATTTTTTTTTTAATTCGTTGCATTCATCTACTTTAGCTATCTATCTCATCCATTCGTCAAATAAAATTTATCAATTCTAAGCCTAGATATTTTGGGACAGACTAATGCGTTTGTTAAGAAATCACAGAATGACTTTAACTATTAATGAGTAGTTTTATCATTCAATAATGATAAAAACTTAACTGAAATAGATGATGGAATTATGATGAAATGTCTCTTCTCGAGAATAATTATTGATAAGAGATAATATGTTTTTCAATCATATTAAACTTTTTAAGTTTTAATTGATTAAACATTCGATTGTTCCATTAAACGAATAGACAATTCATGCTAGTTTTAATTAATGAATTAGTAAAGACAATAAAGAAATAAAATGATGTAGTTGAGATAAAACTAGGCAAATAAGTAAGAATTATCTATACAAATAAGCAAAGATAAAAAGAAAGAAATTTGCTAATACAATAAGATCAAAATTAAATATTCCAATTATAATCAATACAATTATCATTATCTGATCTTATTTGCAATAGATGAGAAGAAAATAAAGGAAGGAAAGAAATAGGAAAAAGGAAAAGATGAATGACTGACTAAATCGATTAACAATATATTTTAATGAAATGAAATAGCATTCTTGTGTAACAACAACAACAACAACAACAACAATAATAATAATAATAACAATAACAATAACAACAACAACAATAATAATAACAACAATGACAATAACAACAATAATAATAACAATAACAATAACAACAACAATAACAATAACAACAGTAATAACAACAACAATAGTTAAGAAGAAAGAAAAGTCGAAGTTAAATTTTAGAAGGTACTTTTGGGATGGATAATGTGAAAATATCATCAGAGTAGCAAAAGCATCAATCAATCAATTTAGGCTGATCAAAATGAATCCAATCGAATGATCGATTCATTTTGATTCCGGTTGACTAGTCTTCTTCAATATACTGCATATTGCATTGCATTGCACTATCTTGCACTACACTGCATTGTCTTGCATTGTCTTGCATTGCATTGTCTTGCATTGCATTGCATTGAATTGCATTGTACCACAAATTTCGTATCACAACATGACGTCATATCACGTCACAATATCCTCTTTTCAACTTTTTGTGCTTTCTTGTGAAACTGATAACAAGAAGTGATGTAATTATAATTGTTCAATTATACATCTTTTATTTTTTTTCTCTCTCTCTCCCTCTCTCTCTCTACAACGAATGAAAATAAAGAATGAATGATTTATCATTTGTTCATTTTGTGACTGACCCCGTGTAGATGACCTGATTTATGAGTATAGTTGAAACAACTATCGCGCACATTTGAGTACATTATCATTGATAAAATATAAGATGGATAAATATTTTCTGGTAATAAACTAAGGATTAAAAATTGATAAATTCTACAATTCCTTCTCTTTTATCAATTCTTAATCAAAATTTCGATAAAAATATTAATTTCAAAAAATATAATATTAATTTTAGTTTTTAATTTATTATCAGAAAAGATTTATCAATCCCATACATTTATTGCTATCATTCATTCATTCACAAAAAATTCTCGAATCCAAAAAAAAAAGAAATCAAATATGGATAAATTTTTTAGTATTTCTAAAAATTATGAACTTTCAATAATGATTTGTGTTTTTTTTTTTTTTTCATTTGAAAATATTATAAAATGTTCAAATTTCAAGAAAAAGTTCAATTTTTTCAGAGATTATTTTTCTTAAAGAAAAATTTTTAATCAAATAATATATTGGAAATAAATACATAAAAAGAGTATTAAATAAAATTTGATTACAATACAATGAATTAATTTTACTTTTTGACTTTGAATGTTTATTGGTCATCAGTGATATTGGAGTTATGAGTAATTTTACTTTGCATATAACTTCCAATCTTATCTATCAATCAAATTTCATATGATAAACAAATTAACACTGATTCTTGCATATAATTATTTTAGAATGACGTATTAAAAATGAAATAAAAAAAATGTTTGTGAGGAGTATACATCAAACAACACATAAATGATCTATGATCATATTGCTATTATAGATGATGATTAATGAATAATGAATGAATTCTATCTCGAAACGCATGATTTAAATCTTAATTTACGTAATTGTTGCTTATGTGTTCCTGAATATAAGCCCAGTGATCTTTTGATATCAGAAAATTTATAAGCCCAGTGATCTTATGATATCTGTATCAGATTGAGAAGAGAGCAAAGTAAACTTAAAATTATAATATTTCAAAACATAAAACAATAAATCAAAATAAGTCAAACTACAAATATATTATTATTTAGAAAAAAGATCAACATAAAGAAAAATAATTTGGAAATGTTAAGCTGATCTTAAAATGACTAAAAGAATAAATGATAATTATACATGTAATAATTATCATTTTATCACTTACGAAAAGATATGATAAAATAAAAAAAAAAATTTTTCAAAGAAATATAAATATGATACTGATTTCCTATAAATTAAAAAAATAAATTCAATTATCTTAGACTTAAAAAAAAACACGACTAATGGACAAAAAAAAAGTAGCAACGAAAATATTTGAATACCAAATAGGAGAACAAAAAAAAAAAATGATCTTAATTTAATGCTTTAAGTGGTCGAGAATAAGGATCGAGAAAAAAACTCAAAAAATACAATTACGGATAATTTTATTTATCTAAAAATTTTTGCAAATATAAATAATTCTATTGATTAAAAAATTTTCTGATAAATCCCGTCTGATAATTCCTTGTTTATCTTTGCTATAAAGCTAGATGTTAAATTCACATCAATGAATGAACAAATTTATAAATTTTATTTATTGAGAAATAAAAAAAAATTTTTTAAAGATATCAGCGTTTTATCTTATCATATATTTGGCAATTTAATTTACTGAGAAATAAAAAAAAAAAAATTTGTTAAAAATATCAACATTTTATCTTATCATATATTTGGCAATTTTATTTATTAATAAAAAAAAGATTTGTTAAAAATATCAACATTGTGATAAGATAATATATGATAAGATAATCGTATATCTGGCAATCAAGTCAAAAATATAGCATTTTACAGTTGAATTTTACATTTTTTTAGCCAATCACTATTCTTTTTCTTCTTTAATTCAACCTAAATAAACCGATACATAACGTGAAAAACGGCTGAAAACGTGGATTTTCTGATAATTTAAAAAGCAGAACAGTTTGCATCGTGCAATTGCTAAAAGCCATTTCACAAAATGTTTATCAGAATTAGAATGAGGAGATAAGGAGCTTTCTCCAGTGCTAGTTAAATGGAACGATATGTATCTGATAAAATAAAAAATCATCAAATCAATATTGGGGATTCGATCGACCCGACCCGATCTGAATTCTTTAATATCACAGATCACTAATGATAACAGCATATATCGCCAACTGGAAATGTATATTTGAGACTGTCTGAAAGTGAAAATGAAATTGTTGATAAATAAGAAGATAAAAGAAATGAAAGAAATAAGACTTTGAAGATTATTTAAATGGAAATTTCTTCGCTTCCTTTTTTCTCTTATCAGTTAGTTTTAGTTTTACAACACTATAATCCAACAATTAATATCAAATCTAATTCGATCTGATCCGATCGGATTCGATCAAAGAAACAACAATAATTTATTTATGACTGTTACAATATGTTATATAGATAATTTAGAGTATCTATCGACATTTCCTTTACATGGAAATGATAAAAAGAGGAGAGTATGTACAATTAAATTTTGTGAACTGAATTGAATGCCTGTCGTGCGACCGGACAATTATCAATCTGTTATAAAACAAAACCAGTTATCATCACTATTTGCTATCATCATCATCATCATCAGTAAATTTCATCACCTTGAAAAACTAACCCAATATCACTACCATCACTACCATCATCATCATCATCATCATCATCATCATCATTATCATCATCATCATCATCATCATCATCATCATCATTATCATCATCATCATCATCATCATCATCATCATCATCATCATTATCACATTCATCATTATATCATGCATGCCATATATCGGTTTGGATTGTGACCTAACAATGATAAACACTTCAGAAGATTTGACAGAATCTTTTTCATGAATCTATCATATGTCATCCTTCAAATTGAAGATATTGAGAAATACACAAGAAAAAAAAAAAAAAAATTCGATTCGAACAGGTCTCTTATCACAGATTTTAGGAATCAAAAGATTAATGATTTTCTCTTTTTTCTAAATCATCCCGTATTCTCTGATTTCTTATCAAATTGTTATATGTTAGAAAAAGAAGATCTCGAATAATTCTTTTTGATAACTATAACTCAAGAGATGATAAATTGTTCAGTTTAAAAACATATTAGTAACTAAACAAACTAGACTATTGATTTGATTAATTGATATTTTTGATTTGATTAATTGATTAATTGATATTAATCGATACTGAATTGATTAATTAATATTTTAGCCAGAAAAAGTTAGAATATGACAAATTACTTTGAGCCATAATGAACTCTAACAATCAAATGATAATTCGGAAATAAAACGATAAAAAGAATTGATGATAAATGAATACATAATATATCATATCATAAAGTCATCATCTAATAATATCCTAGAGAACTATATAAATATAGCCTTAAGTATTTTTTCTCGAAATTAGTCTAGTCCAGCTATTATTAGCCTATGAATATTTATTTTATTGGCTACACTAAATATAACGAATAATTTCCGAATTATTTATTATTAATATTTCTGAAACTAAAGAAATATTCATTTATAACATAATAGTGATTCTTCATATGATTACGTATTCTCCATATTGTTACGTTAAAATTTACGTGAATTTACGTGAAGTAAACGTAAGAGAAAATATGCGAACAAAATGATACGATCATTTGCAGTATCATTTTAAATGATAGAAATCAACAATTGAGCAAATGCAAGCAAAAAAAAACGATTGCAGGAAATGTATGGAAAATTGAGAAGTGATAATAATGAATGTATTATCATCGAGAATAGATCAGATTTTAAATTCAATCTCAATCTATCCGATCAAATCCAACTCATTCCGACTTAATCCAACCCAATTCCAATCAAAACAAGAGTTTATCAAATCGAGCAGAGCACCGCAAATAGCAAATGGCACCATACCGCAACAACAGCACCAGTAGCAGACACAGCACAATTAAAATTTTGTTGACAGTATTGACATCACATCTTTTTACATACATACACACATACACACACACGTACATATACATATATGCATACATACATACATACATACATACATACACACATACATACATACATACTGTTATTTTCAAAAACTCAAGAATATGATATTTCTTTTCATTTTCTCGAGAAAATCCTTTTCCCTTGTACCTTATCATTCCATATATTCTACGTCTATATCATTCATACGAATTGAATTATCACTTCACGCAATTCACGTCATTCATTCATATAGAATCAACAAATCATACTCGAGAATGATCTTGGCATTTGTTGTTTCTCAATATATTTTCACAAACGATTAGTGAGTTAAAACGAAGATAAAAGGTCATTCTATCGCTTAACAAATTGACCTGTTATCATTTTCAATCACTAATTCATTATGAGAATAAATTGAAAATTACTGATAATTTGGAAAAATATTTGATTGAATACGAGAAAATTATTTTATGCAAGTTACAGCAATTCGAATTTAATCGAAATTTGCATAACTTTTTTCTCGAGAGATGAAAACTTTTAAATTCGAGATCGAGATATGATAGAAAGTATAATATTAACAAATGAAAATTGGCCCATTTTAAGATAACATAACGTGTAATGTAAAATACGTTAATCTAGCTCGAGATTTTTTTTTTTTTTGAAACAATCATATCTCGAGATTTGCATTAATTTTTTCGAGAGGTAGAAAATTTTAAATTTCGAGATCAAATTATATGATGAGAAAATGTAATATTATTAAATGAAAATTGAATTATTTTAAACATATTACGCAGAGCATGATGTTAGGCATAAAAAATGACATATTTAAAAATGAATGGGATCATTTAATAGAAATGTTGAATTTTAACTCTCTCTCTCTTTCTCTTTCTCTCTCTCTCTCTCTCTCCCTCTCTCTCTTTAGATTATACAATCATGGGAATATATATATATACAGAGATTCTCTTGTTTTTGTTTAAAGTAAATGGAGGATGAGAAATGAGAATAGGAGACATATGATACGTACGTACCTGGCAGGTTGCTAATGACAACACCTGCTACCTGCTACCGAGATAGACAAATTTGCAAATATCCACTTTTGAAGTTTTATTGCCGAAAAGTTAATCTGACAACAAATTGAGCGATATAATTCAGAAAGGCGAGATGGAGCAGAGAATGAAAGAAAGAAAAAGTTCTGTAAAATTTGGGTAAACATTAATTCAAAATTCGCTACATCTCAATTTTTTTATCAAATTGAATAATAATCCAGGTAATTGCAATAATTGCATAAACTCATGGCAAATACAGGTAAGCAATGAATTTACCTGAAAGATAATGATCGATAGGTAGATTAAGAATGAATAAATGAATAATCATATCTCTTGTCTTTTTAAACGATGAAATTGATCCTTCTGCTTGAATAATTCAATTTCAAATTTCAAACATTAAAGATTATTAAAGGTCAGAGGTTAGATGAATAAGGTTAGCTTTAAAATCTTGCAGATAGAAGACGGCAAAAAAATTTTCGAAATATTAAATTTTTAAACTTTTTGAATTTTTTTATAATTATTTTTTGATTTGATTAATTTTAACATTTTGTAAATTCCGAAAATTTTTTTTTTTAACATCTCAAAATGGAATTATTTCTATTTTTAAACAAAAAAATCTTTCTCCAAAATCTAATAGTTAAAATCTAATAGCCTGAAATCTAATAGTCTTTTTCCAAAATCTAATAGCCTGAAATATGCTGATATCGTGCTGTTTTTCCTGATATATGCTGATATCAGATCGAGCGGTTTCTCCTTAAATATGCTGATATCAGATTGTATTGTTTTTCTTGAAATACACTAATTATCAGCTCGTGCTGTTTTTCCTGAAATATGCCGGTATCAGATTGCGCTGTTTTTCCTGAAATACGCTGATATCGGATTGTGCTGTTTTTCCTGAAATACGCTGATATCAGATTGTGCTTTATGCTTCACAAGAATTATCAGTAAAGAGAAGCATTGCTCTCGCCATATTATTCGAAATCATCAAGAAAGAAATGGAAATTTACAATGTAAGCTTAACAATTTTTTGGAATAAATATAAAACGAAAGTGTAGAGTGATAAGTTGCAATGAATGAAGAACCATTGATAACAATGGATGATTCATTGTATGATAGATATTCCATTCTGTGATATTGTTATCATCATTAACGATTGAAACATTAAGCTAGTAATTTCATCTGAATCCTTTCTTGCTCAATTTCTCGATGAATGATTTCCTAAATTACAATTATTGATATTATGAACATTTTAACTGATTAAAATTCCATAAAATTCAGTTTCATGAATAATTATTAGAAAAGCTAATTTTTTTTTTTGGTCCATTAAATTTATTAAATGTAAAAAAGAAGCGAAATAGAGAAATCATGATTAAATGATACCAATCAAATATCATCATTGTGATAAAAATTTATTGTAACTAAAAAGATATTGTTTGATAAATAGGATAAAGATCTTGGCTTATTTTTATGGATTAACAAACTTGGCTTATTTGTGTGAAATACTACTGATTATAGATATAAAAAGTGATATATGTTTGTTTCTTTGTTAAAATACCATGAATTAATGGAAATGATCGAAAAATAAAATAGGTGACAGGTGAATATATATATATATATGCTCAATGCTAAAAACAATTCAAATTCCATTCAGCCTAAGCCTGAATCCATTCTCGAGAAATCAATCATTTGGTAATATTTTTAGAAATCAATCATTTGACAATATTGTTCTATTATATTACTTATTCTGCTATATTATTTTAAATCCATTCTCGAGAAACCAATCATTTGATAATATTTTTAGAAATCAATCACTTGACAATATCGTTCCACTATATTACTTATTCTGCTATATTATTTTAAATTTATTCTCGAGAAATCAGTTGTTTGATAATGTTTTTCCTATATTATTACTTACTCTTTCATATTACTTATTTTATTACTTATTCTCCTATATTATTTCATTCCTATTATTTACATTACTCAATAAAACTTTTAATCTCGAACCATAGAATTGATCAACGTTGTTATCACTTATTTTGCATATTGTTGTCACTGTGTATACGAGAATGAACTCTTAATTGATTGACTTTAATTGCAAACTATTGAATAGAATATAACTTTGATAGATAAAAGTAAAATTTCCATTAAATTCACTATAACAGCTAAAATTTGCCAATAAATGAATCAAATGATTATATGGAATTTGCATTTGATTGTTCATTATTTTCATTATACATTTTATTATTGCAAAGTTCATTCAAATTAATGAATAATTTGAACTCATCATCTATTTCAATGGAATTATTTATAATAATGATATGGTAGGAAGCAGAGTAAATGGTAATTATCGATTAATAGTACAAAAATCTTTCAAGAGAATGATGATTCAGAATACATTAACAACTATCTTTTTTGAAATAATCTTTCGAACTTCTGGCAAAGTAAAAATAATCGGAGTTTTTGCAATTGTTAATCCCTTCATGATTGGTATATACTAATTATCAGAAAAATTTTTCAATTTCATGAATGATAATAACGATCAGGTCATACGAGTTTAAATCACGAGTTTCAATTTTCATTTTAACTTTCCATACAATCAACGAAATATTTAACAACAACTTGAAAATCAACTAACATAACGATAACAAATGTATCAAAGAGAACTACTACCCAAACACTTTCAAGAAATTCAATTTTTGACAAAAGCAATTTATTATCAATATTTTTTTGAGGCTTTTTTAATGCCATATGAACGAAAATTTGAAGTCCCTCTACAAAAAGCTTATGTTGCGGTGAATTTATCACATTTTGAAACAAATCTATTAGCGTCTGCTGTGTACTTCGAAGCAACACTGATGATAAAATGCTTCGTACAAATTGAGTAGTAATTTTATCAATTGAACCAAATCCAATTACCTGAAACAAGCATTTAAAAGTTGAATTTTGGTTTCTGGAAATCACTATTTATGATCGACGATAAAATTAAGCAACGGAATGAAGCAAGCTGCTTATTTTGAAATATTTACTATAAGGTTTAATTACTTTTCATTTCTCTAAATAAAAACTTACTTAAATAATTTCGTTAACATAATCTTAGCTTGCTAAGTCTCAGCCATTGATAATCGCACTTCAAACTATCAAAATAACCACCCTTGTATTGATATAACAGAATTTAAAAAACAAAGACTAAATATTTTAAATTGTATCTTATATTTACTTCATGTAGTTGTGATCGATCTTAAAATCTAATCGGATGATCATGATCCGAAATATTCCACCAGTTACTTTTATTTTACCTTATTATGTGCTACTTTTTTAGTTTTTGACAAAATCTTAAAAAATATTCGCGTACATATTAATTTATCTTTACAAAACCCGAATATGTAAAAATCACTTAAAAAAAATTCAGTAATACCTAACTGAGTTAACATAAAATAAAAGTTACCTTTAGTAGAGTAATCCCAACTGATCGTTTAATCATCAGATCAACAATAAGTAAGGCTAAATTTTTACGTTGCAATTCACTTATCTGTGATAAAATTTTAATCCGGTCCCACAACGCGTACTGTGTGGTGAGCTAAAACGAACTTTTGTTAAATTTCATCTTGTGAATCTTTAATTAAAAGTAAAATCCAAAATCACATACACAAAAATCTACTTTAAATCAAAATTTTCAGTATAAAATAAAGCTTTTTTCTATGCAAATGTGGTGGAAAAAAAAAGATCGCTGATGCAGAACAGAATTTCTCCGATAAAAAAAGTTAAAAACGTATAAAGTATATGGATGAACATTTCAAAAATTGATTAAGTTTGATAAAATTTCCATTTATCATACATCTAAATTGTTAATATTTAAACTAATCCTTTAGGATTGAACCTAATTCTAACTAGGAAATGCTCTTAATAAAATAGCTATTTTACAGTTTTTTTTTAAAAAAAAAAGTTTAATAAATGAATAGATATCATCATAGACTTAAAATATAAAAATATAAAACTCATTAATCCCACTAATCGAACAAAAAAAAAACTCAAAAACTCAAAATGTTACCTTAAAACGTTTATGATAACAACAGAGACGATCGATAACGGCAGCATAAAATGCATTATATGTGGATTCTCGTAATGCACAATGAACACAAATGTGCACTATTTCCCTCTCCTGTTGTCCTTTGAAGGAAAGTCTCAATAATTTTTCAAATGCATCTATTTCATCCTGAAATTAAAATAGTTTATATTGAATAGGAGGTAATTTAAGGAGAAGGTCAATTAACAGCTGAATGTATAGTAAACTGAAAAATGATATGTATTTAATGAAACGTCAAATAAAGTTAATAAACGACGAATGGAAAGTAAGAAAGTTACCACTGAAGACATAAGAGTGCAAAAAATGTCACGTCTAATTGTTGTATTCATTTTGGCTTTTTTTGCAAGCTCTAGCAACGATGAACTAAATTTCAAGGTTTGCCCAACAAATTTATCATCATTTTTATTTTGCGGTACTGAAGCAGTCGGCAACCAGGCTGAACCAACAAGCCACCAACGTCCACGTTCGGATATATGCATAATATCATCAACACTTATTGGAAGCTCTTTCTCTTTGTCCAATTCTATAATGAAAAATGAGTTAAGATTGAAAAATTTGAATAATCAAGTTGACTGACTACTTCACCTGCGCTTGTTCTAAAGCCTTAAAAACTAGAAAATTTGTTTACATCCCATTACCTTAATTATATCTTGATCTGCAATTTGCTTTATGGATATATGTAATTGTTATTAGTAGTTATAAGTGACTTTTCGATCGATAACTTAAAAATTAATAATGACGGAATGAAACCAAAGTCACTAGAAATCCCAAAACGTTATGATAATGAATTTCTCGACAACTCAACAATTTGGAATTCTACGAATCTTTAACGTGCACAAAAATACAAATATATAATATAACATACTTCTTGTTAATCCACGAAAGATATTCAAGTAATGAGAATGCACTGTAGAATCTATTACATCCGTAAATTTACGAATATTCATGTTCTTTATTGCATTGATCTCATCCACAATATATCGCAATTGCTGCCTTAAATAACAGAAAACTTAAATTAATCATATAAGTTTTGATGCGAAATGAAAATTATGCACCGTACCAATATGTAATCCTTAAATTTATTTATTATGATTTCAATATCAATCTACCATTAAAGTATATAAGATACGGAGAAAACCTCTCTCCCTATAAAAATAATACTTTATCGAATTACTAACGTTTTGTAAGATGTTTCTGGAAGTTGTGAGAAGAATGATTGCGTTTCTGTTATACATTTTTGAAAGGCATCCAAATCCCTACTCTTCATAGTGTTGCCACAATCTATGGAAAAAAAAGTTAAAAATCGAGGCTACCTTGCTAACTTGTTATCTCGAACATAATTCTAAATAAAAAATGATAAAAATATGAAAAGAAGTCTAAAAAAATATGGCTAACGTTTGCTTGTAATTTTAAATAAAACGATAGTAATAATGTATCAATAATTACGCAAAAAATTTTTTTTTAATTTCCTTTTTTTTCAAGATTTTTGATTAATTTTTGAAAATGTGAAGAACTAACAACTTAAAAGAGCTTTGAAACAAGTAAGACATTTATCGTTGACTTGTTCTCGCAAATGCTGCATAATTTCGATAATCATAACAACTTTGATAATCTGTAAAATATATATACATAATATTTAATCCACAATTTTTTTTTTGCCATCAGGAACAATTTATATTTGTTTTAAGCACAGCAATTTGGATCATGATCATTAGCACTAACAAAAGCGACTATACTATGGATTACACAATGATAATAACAAGAGTGCGTAAATATATTCGATATTTTAAAATATCTCAAAAATAAAATGAAATAATCGTTGGAAAATGTTCAAGCAATAGTAAACGTGAACCTTGAAATTATACAATTCAGCGAGTAAAATGCAGAAGTTTTCAATGGATTTACCCTCTGGTAATGCAGCAACTATTTCCAAAAGTTTTACGATATAATTCTCGATAAAATATGCTGCTGAAAGAAAAGTAACAGATAAAATCTCAAAGCGATAATAGGCTTTCTAAAGCTATTTAAAAAATTCTAACTAAAGTATTAAAACAAGAAAAATTTTTTTAAATTTCAAATTAAAAAAATCTTATTCTTTAATTATCTTATTCATTAGTTCAAAGGACATAAAAAAATCGTCTCTAAAACATTAAATCATACAATCAATAATCAAACAATAATAGACATCGCTTGGTTGTAAGAAATTACTACAAATAAAAACTTACAAACTTCCGCAGAAACTGTTGTATGGATAAGCGCAATAAATACTGCATATTCAGTGATAAGCCGATCTGGTAAGCGATAGCTTACATCGACATTATTTACAATTTCCGCAAACAATAACTGCTTAACTTCTGCAATTATAAATGTTTAATAGCTTCCTATTAATCACATTTATAAAAATGAAAGGAAAATAAAAACTAATTTAGAAACCTCAAATTTTACCATTGTGTCCTCGGCTTGCAAATATATCGGCGAATGTTTTGACAGAACCCACCAACGTATGTTCGTTCAATCGATTAACTAGACCTCGCAAAGACTTTTTCAATTTTAAGTGCTCTTCCGTTTCTAACAATCCAGCTTTTTGTTCAAGCTCAATAAGCTTTTCTTTGGCGCATAATTTTGAAGGTAAAAATTCTCCCGTATTCTTATTAATAAGGCGACCATAAATATCTTCTTCCAGGTTTACATCAGTATTTTTTTCATCCTTCCTATTTTCAATAGACTCATTTTTCTCTATCTGCAACAATGAATCATTGAAATTATTTTCGAGAATCAATTACGATGATATATATATAAAAAGATGTATTATTATCATAATTATTCATCACCTGGCAAAAAACTAACTTTCGAAGATGTTGGCAAATTTATTTTCGAAATGCTATTTCTATCCGTATCTTCACTGCTGCTTTCGTTTTCCTCACTGCTCAACATTTCACTGTTATCCATGTCAGAAGCATTGTTTCCATCAACGTCACTTTCAACATCACTATGTTTCAGTAGCTTCGAATCACATACCTCGAGAAGATCTAAAAATCAACTAAGCCAAATAATATATGACATCTTAAACTAGAATTTAAAGTGAATTTCTAGATGCATCAAAAATTAATTTTAAACCACAATTAAAATTTTAACCACAATTAATTTTAAACTACAATAAAATTAAAAAATTAAAAATGAAATAAAATTATCAAAACAATGAAATACGCACAATCAAGCCCTTCCGCTTGGAATACTTTCGGCATATTCTTGCTTTTCCGTTTCTTATAACCAAGAATTCGCTCATAGCGATGAATTTCAATGTCATCTTCATCAATACCTCGAATAAGTTCTTCTTTTCGTAGTTGTTCTAACTGATAAAAAAAAAAAATGATAATGCTGTTAATCAAAACAGAGAGGTAACTATGCATCATATCACAGTATAATTAGTAATCATAAGAGAACAATTAAATTAAATGATATATGATAAAATAAGACATATGAAATAAAAATTGATCTCATAATAAAATATACTAAAATAAACTTGATCAAATAAATATATATATTAGGTTTAGGCTTCATTATAATCTTGGATACATAATTACTTATGGCTAAATTAAGATGTCTAAAATTAGCTAATTAAATTCAAATTTATATTATTACCACAAATTTGCTTACATTTTTCTTTTTACGTCTTTTTACATGCTTTTTCTTGGTTGGTACTATTTTAACATTATCTTTTTCCTGATAGCCTACTGGATTTTTCTTTTCTATAATGACATCTTCAATCTGCAATGAAATGATTTAAATGATAATTTTAAATAATAATCCGAAGAAAGTTAAAATAGCTAGGACTAGATGAAAAAGTTCAAATAAATTAAAATATATAAAAGAAAGTGAAAAAAGTATTGACCTTTCTATGAGAATTATATGCAATTCGACGAAATTTTTTGCATTCTTTCTCACTCTTTCTTATCATTTTCCGCTTACATGCAGATAATACATTATCACCAACAGCCATTGCAGTGAAAAACTTTTTATTCCTTTTTATTCAATTGCAACAGAATACACAAAGTTGCAAATTCCTTATTTCAACCTGAAGTTATCGCCAAAGATGTCAATCTCAAACTTGGACAATTAAAGCTTTACTATGATAATTTCAATTAATACGCCAACGAATGCAACAATTACAATTTCAATAATTCAATAAGAAATTCTAATAACGACAATTAACTCGAAAAAAAAGCTACTCAAACATACCCGACATGTCCTCCAACTGACCTCGGGAGCCCATTATAATCCAAAATGATGTTGATTAGAATTCTCTGAGCCATCCTGAGGTCATTCATGAGGTCACCAGAGTCATAGTCTATATTTGGAGCACGAAAACATGATAGCTAATATGATTTACAATTCGTTTACCTATATTCTAATACATCTCTAACAAATTCCCTTATATTTTTGTTTCATCAGGAAATTTCGTCGCAAATTATTTGCGTCAGCCATTACTTCCAATTCTCGACAGCCATTACGGCGACAGCCATCACGTTCCAATCGCCTAGCAAAGCAAGTATATTCAAAATAACTCAAGCAAATTAGTATTTATTTATTAATCATTGAATAAAACATCTAACTTCTCAGTCGTACGCATAAATATAGAAATACGATAATAAACAGTTAATAAAAATTAACGAAATGAAACGAATCAAAAAATATAATTATCCGATAATCAACTAATCGTTTCATGATAAGATTTAATGGAAGGACAGATTATTTCTTTTTGCAATAAATTTATCGGAAGAGAAGGGTCAAATGTCGTATGACGGTAAATGAATTCCTCGTCACCAATTCAACTAAAAAATGTATTCGAATTTTGCCAGAAAATATAAGTACAATATACTGAGCCAACTGCAAGCAGAATAGCTAATATAAAAATAAGTGTTCCGGCCTTTTTTATAAATTTTATCTGGCCTGGAAACAAGGTTTCGGTGAACTAACCATTACTTTCGTGCGTGGGGATTCTGGGTGGGATTCTTACATTAGACGTTAGGCAGCGTATTTAATTAGTTTCAATCAAAGATTGAAGAAATTATACAGGTTGGTAATTATTTACCGTATTATATTTAGAATAAAGATATATCAATTAGATGATTATGTGTAGATTATATGTAAATGTTTTAATGGATGATTCTGATTGTTGAATTCTATAAATTAGATTCCATAAAAACAAGAAAAGAATAATTGCTGAGCGAGAATTTAATTTTTTTTTTATTTTACGATTTTTTTTTTATTTGAAAAATAAATTTGTCAAAGAAAAAAATAAACGTTTTTTTAAATATGAAATTAATAAAAATTAATTTGCCAAAAAAAAAGATTTATTGATAAGAATTTTAAATTTATATTATAAAATAAGTTATATCATAAATTTATTACAATAACGAACTGATAAAAAGATAAATGAAAAAAAAGCAAAAAGAACTAGTGGAAAGAAATCAAGATGAGAAGTTATCATAAAAAGGTTAAATTTCATATACATGTGATAGTGATAAAAAAATAAATCTCATATATATGTTTTAGTGATAAAATTGAACGTTCAAAAAACCGGACCGGACCAAAATAACCTAAATCTAAGCAAGAACATTTTTCGTCGTTTAATTTTAATATTATCATATAAGCAATAAATTAACTAAAATTTTCAGTAATATAAGTTAAAATTGTTGAAAAAAATAATTTTAAATTATTTATGTTTTCAGAAACTATTGCCAAATTTATTTATATATTTTTTAATTGATGCCAGTTGTTGTGAAAAATTTTTTATTGTTGATGGTAATCCGTAGGACTGATTGTGTGTAGGACAAATTGATGTAAAAAAGGTTTATTGGGCAAGTAATATCATATAGCAATGATCCTTGTAAAAATTTTGGTAAGCTTATATTTGTTAAGGTTTTAATTTAGGAATTTCAACAGATGTTTATTTACATAACTGTAAAAACTATAAGATATCTGAGTACAGTATAAGAATTATAATAAGATCAGTTATTGAACAAAGGAATTTGCAGATGGAATTTTTTAGACAAAAAAAGGATGTGAATTTGGTTAAAGATGGTAAAAAACATGGGAACAAATCTAAGGAATGTAAATTTAGACAGATATAAAAATGAGATAATTAATGAATCATGAATCATGGAATGCATTCCCATTTTTATTTGTATAAAATTTATTTTATTTTTTCGCGACTTTCGCGACATTCCGGAGAGGAGAGGCTTGATAAGTTTGAGGAATGGATAATTGGGTTATAAGATAAAGTGATATATCGATCATAGGGATTCCGATCTTTGTTCCATTTAAAGGAATTTAATATTCTCATTGAAATGGATTCCATATGTTTTGGATTTTTGTCACAAACAGAAAATGGAAAATTAACTTAAATTTTAGTTCTATAGCAATTATCATAATTAAAATTACAGAGCTAAATATACCAATAGTAATGAATTTCCAATGAGCTATTATGTGTGCTAGTTCTTCTTCTATTATTTCAGTAGTCTTTTAAATTGTACTGTAAGTTACTCAATTAATTCTCCTTGTTGATCTAATTCTATCCAGAAAGACTTGGTTTTGGTAAGTAGTCTTTAAGTTGATAATTCCATGTCTTTGAGCTAATATTTCTAATTCTGCATTAATTTTTTCAATTTCGAATTTGCTAACTATGCCTGCTTGGAATTCAATTCGACTTTCTTCCATTCAGACTTATTAATATTGTAAAGGTGCTATTAATAACTTATTTTCTACTCTTTTGGCTATAATATCACTACTTTATAGTAGTAATCTACTGCTAAGGTTGGGTTATTAATCGATAACCACTCAATTAAAAGTAATAAATTATTTCTATTCTCACAACTTCGTGTTGCGTTTCAACTAACTGTTGCTTAAATTGTAAGTTTACAACATCAAAAATGTATTGATATTTGATATTCAATGGATCAAATTTACTTGACTTATTTTTTCTTCTTCGTTTGTTTCCTTCATAATTAACTGATCCTTGGTATCTAATTCGTTGCATTTTTTGTTGCCATTGATCGACTCCTTCATCGATGATTATATCTCCATATTCATGAGATATGGTGTGGAAAAGTTACAAGTAGTATCGTTTATCTTCTCAATTTTTCATCTATATAACATGCCTTTCGTATATTTGGGCATTATATTTCCCAATTCTTTTATACAGACATCTATTTGTTACTTGGTATTGTTCCAGAGTACGATGCTTGTACTTAATACACATTTACCACTTTGTGTATTACAGTGATTGGTATCATCAAGGTCTGATAATAATCCCTTATCATCAAGAAGAAGTGAACCCTCTCTAATATGAAATTAGTAATTGATTGACATCTGATTCCTAACCAACTGTAAGAATATTGTATGTTATTGTCCGTTTTCCATTTGTTTTGAGCAACTTTTTTTTAACAGTGATCCGTTTAATTCCGATTGACTGTTTAAAATTCTACATAAATGAGAAGATATGGCAGATATGGTGGTTTCGTTTGATACTATTAATAAAGATAGTCCTTAAAAAGCCTTAGTACACACCGTTCGAGTAATATTACTACATTTGATTGCAGGTATCCGAACGTGAGTTCGAGTATAAATTGTGACTTGAGCAATTTCATCTTTTGTTGAATAATTTCGTTACAATTCCATTTTTGTGGCATATTAAAAGAGTACCTGATGTCTACTTGCAATTTTGCTTAGCGTTTGTTTGTTTTAACTGCGGTTATGAGAATCAGCGCTACTAAAAATTAGCCAAGGATTTTCTTCATTTTGTTTACTTCTTCTCGGTCGTTTTCAGTAATAAGTTCATTGAAATCAGTGTCATTTGAAAAGAATTCCTGTATGTTCACTGAAGCGTTTTTGAAGATATCTTCCCTTTCGTTGTAAATTCTGAATGCTTCTTGCGTTCCACCTACGGGTAATATAACATTGTCGACATAGAGGTTCTTCTTAATTTCTAAAGCGGTCTTGCTACTGTAATTTCTAAATGATAGTTGAGTGTAGCTGAAAATAAGAAGGGGAGGCTATTACCCTAAATGGAACTCTTTGAAACCGGTAACATACAAATTTTCCTTTGTGATTTCTTCTTGAATGTCCTTCAGCCACAAGAAACGAGTGCAATTTCTATCTGATGGATGTAATTCTAATTGCAAAAAAGTCTTTTCTATATCTGCTATATAACATTTTTCATCATTCGGAAACGAAGTAAAACACCTTCTAAGTCAGGTAATGTAGTGGACCACGGTATAAAACATTATTCAGACTTTTTTCTCCTTTTATATGGGTTGAAGTATCGTAGACAATTCGTAATTTTGTAGTTGCCTTTTCTGGAGTTAAGACTTCATGATGAGGTAAATAATGTATAATACCTTCTTAATCCATATTTGTCGTCACTTTTTCAATAATGTTAGATTGTAGTTGTTTTTTGATTATCTCGTTATAACGTTCGAGCAAGAACTGTTGGTTTGAAGTCGTTTAATTAGCGTTTTTAATCGTCCGTAGCAAAGACCAAAATTATCTTGTAAATAATCTTTGAATCTTTCCATGGCAACAGACTTGATATCTGTTGTTTTCTTTGGTAATAGAATTTTTAAATTGTTCAATGCTTTCTCGTCATCTTGGTCATTTGGTTGTTCTTGAATCCCTATTACCTCCAATTTCCAAAACTGATCAATGTCTGGATTAGTAATAAATGGTTACGTTAAAAGAATTAATGTTAAAACTATCAGATTTACAAGACATATTGGTATATCCGCAACCTATTATTATAGGTCCTACATTGGTTTGCAGTAGATAGAATCCTGACGACATGCGATGGAATTTGTACGGTTGCATAAATTCGAGGAAATAATCATTTCCGATTATAATATCGGGCATCTCCAATATCTTCCGACTCATCTAACTGCTTCTGACGTGTGATATAATTTATATCGTAAGAAGTTGGAGTAATAATTTGTAATTTCTCTGTTAAATAATCTAATACATAAGCATTTATGTTATGAATTTAGATTTAAGGCTCTTATTCCGATTTCTATCTTATTAGTTTGATAAGGTTTGGGAAATTGGTTACCGAAAGAAGAGCTTCAATTCTTCCTTCATAGTTTCAGTTAGACTTAAACGATTGACTAGCTTTTTTGATATAAAAGATGATTGGGAACCTGGATCAAATAATACTAAAGCTTCTTCTTGAATCTCCAGTTGATTTGGGTTGACTGCTTCAATTTCTTTACATTTAATACCTTGGTGGTTGATTGGTTGATTTAGTGAATTTATAATGATTGTTGAATTTGTTTTTCATTGTTGGGACCATTATTGATAGAGCTATATTTCTTGTAGCACAACGCCGTATTGTGTTGGCCTTTGCAGTGGAAACATTTGCATGGTTCGTGCAAACAGTTAGTGCATGCCTTGAGATCCTTCAGGCATTCGATCGTTGTTTAGCCGTGAGGCAATTTGGGCATTCATTATCCCAATGATTTTTATTGCAGAATATGCATAGTCTTTTTTCTTTATTAAACTTCGTTTTATTACTTGATTCAAGGTTTCCGGCCTCAGTTGATTGTTTTGTTATGAATAAGGCTAAGGTTCCTCCCCTTTTGAAAATGAAGTGCTCTTCTTGGAATTGGTTCCTGATGGGGTTTTTGATTCCTATTTACTTCTTCACTTCTCTGAATTAATGTCATTAGAAATTTTCGTAAACTACTTACTGTCCAAGATTCTCTATCTGTTTTCATCTGATAGACTTTATCCAAAATCCATGGTGATAGTCTGCTTTCGATCGTTACTTCAATACTGGAATGTTCCAGATTCTCGCCTAATGCTTCTAACTGTCGAAGGATTTTTTCCATCGCTTCGAATCTTGTTTTCCATCCTTTGTCGTTCGTTTGAATGGAATGGAATTCGTTATATAACGATTTCTTTATAGTGGCAGGATTACTATATTTATCGATTAAAATCTGTCTTATTATATCATAATTTCCTGGAGCTACATCAAACCCTCTTATAGCTTCCAATACTTCTCCTTTTAAGCATGAAATCAAATAGGTAAGCTTTTGAATGTTTGGAATCTCCTGGAATAGCTTCAATGCAGCTATTCCAAAATTCTTGCCACAGCTTTAAATCTCCACTAAAAGTTGGTAGTGGTAACTGCGGTAAATTTATTGTTGAATGATAAGCAGATGAGGGTTTCGTAATTTCTTTTTCTTTAGTAAATATCAACCTTTCTTGCTGAAGGGCTAATTCCAAATCATCATAATATGAACTTAAGGTGACAATAGTTTCCTTACTATTATTAATCATGTGTAAAATACCTTGTTTATCGTTGACCATTTCTCGTATTCCTTCTTCTTCTTTGTTTGTTGTTTTTGTAGCTTGTTGTATGAGGTCCAACCATTTTGGTTGATGTTTCCAGTGTACCAACATATATTTCGAATCGCTTGATTTTATCCTTGACGATCCGTTTCTTAATTTCGTATTGCTATTTCTGACGTTCTAGCTGCTGGTTTCGATCTGGTAGTGATAGATCAAGTTCCTTGATTTTTCTAGAAATTTGATTACTCTACCGATTGTTGGTTGTGCTGATTGATTGAGAGAGATCGACATTATGACCTCACCTCCGGCACCAAAAATTAATGTTGTGAAAAATTTTTTGTTGTTGATGGTAATCCGTAGGACTGATTGTGTGTAGGACAAATTGATGAAAAGGTTTATTGGGCAAGTATATCACATGAATTCCTTGTAAAAATTTTGGTAAGCTTATATTTGTTAAGAGTTTTAATTTAGGAATTTCAACAGATGTTTATTTACATAACTGTAAAAACTATAAGATATCTGAGTACAGTATAAGAATTATAATAAGATCAGTTATTGAACAAAGGAATTTGCAGATGGAATTTTTTAGACAAAAAAAAGGATGTGAATTTGGTTAAAGATGGTAAAAAACATGGGAACAAATCTAAGGAATGTAAATTTAGACAGATATAAAAATGAGATTAATGAATCATGAATCATGGAATGCATTCCCATTTTTATTTGTATAAAATTTATTTTATTTTTTCGCGACTTTCGCGATACCAATATAGAATTTGAAAAATTTCCAGTTGGGTCATATAATTCAAAATTTGAAATTTAAATTAAATATAAAATCCCTAAAGTGGAATAAAGCAATTGATAAAATTACTTAAAATTAATAAAATTTGAAATTCAAATTTAATAGCAAAATCCTTGAGATATAATACTATTTGAGATTAGCAAATTTGAAATGTCCTTGAAATGAAATGATAGAATTAATGATGTTATTTGAGACTGGAAAATTTCAAAATTTAAATTTAATCGTAAAATCTCTGAAATGGAATGTTGGATATAAAAACATATGTCGTTTTATTACAGTTATCATTATCATTATTATTATCATTATCATTATCATTATCATTATCATTATTCATTATCATTATCATTATTATTATCATTATTATTATTATTATTATTATTATTATATTATTATTATTATTATTATTATTATTATTATTATTATTATTATTTTATTATTAAATCAAAAATATTATTATATTAATGTAAATGTAACACTTTTTTTTCGCAATGATTATTGCAAAATAATTTTGCTATAAAGCAAAAATTATATTCTAAAATTTGTATTTTTTCTTTGATCTACAAAATTCGAAATTCAAATTTTTTAGAAAAAAGTTTAAAAAATAATTATTTATAATCATAAGACTTAATTAAAAATAACTATAATTAATTTAACGATTTTTAAATAAAAGAGTTTAATTTCAAAATTTTGTAAAACACCAAAAATCAACAATCGTAATATTTCGAAGCCTTATTTCAGTTTGAATTTAAAAAACTAAAATGATTAATGTAACCGAATTCTATTGCCAATGGATGAATGATAAATGAGCTTTAAAATGATATCAATTTTTATTCTTATCAATATTTGAAAATTAATGTTTTTTTTTCAAAAATTTCGGCATACAATTAAATTTACATTTTTTTAAAAAAAAATTCACATTTTCTGGCATTTTGACAAAATTTCCAAACTTAATTAAATGTTTGTTAAAGAAAAATTTTAATGGCTAATATTAAATTGATCTTTTGTTTTTTTAAAATATTTAATTTACGATTAATATTTATTAATTTCTCTTTTTTTAAGTTAGAAATTTTAATGCCTAAATAGTTCGCAAATTAATGCTAAAAGAAATTTATGAATTGTTTTTGTTTTCTTTTATTCGTTTAGCTAATTTTAATTATTTTGTTGTTGAATTAAGCCTAAGGTTTTGTTTTGTTTAATTGAGCTTGAAATAATTGATAACCAAAATAGGTTCTTTTATTAATTGATAATTAAAATTTCACATTCCATTTCTCTTCAAATCTCAAATATCCGTTTGGCTAATTTTAATTGGGAATTTCGCTGTTTAATTAGGGCTTAAGGTTCTTTTAATTGATAATTTTAAAATCTTACATTTCATTTATTTTTAAATTTCAAATTAGCAATTTTTTCTATTCTTTGTTATTGCAATTGTTATCATTCGATTTATCATCTTCATGTTTAAATTATATCACTAATCAATTTGCTTAATTTACGAATACAACTTTTGTTATTTCTAATCGTATATTTTAATTGATGCATTTTAAATGTATATATATATATATAAATTCAAGAATTTGAAAAACTTTCGTCGATGCAGATTAAGATTTAATTTAACAATGTAAGGAAATTCGTAAATTAAATTTGTACCAACAATATAAGAATCGATTTTTTTTTTCTTACATGAATGTATAAACCGACTTTAAATATTCACAATTTTATTTACAAATGTGCTTAAATTTTAACTGTTTATCAAATGTTTTCGCATATATATATGTATAAAGCATTACCATTGATTGCTAATTATTATAGCAAAAAAAAAAGAGCCTTAATTAGCAATTCATATTATATTACAGTATTAATCAAATAAATATTAATTAATCTTTCTCAAATTTATCTGATCAGAAAATTTTGTTTATTACTTAAGTCATTTTTTTTTAGCTTCTAGAATTCTTTCCCTTATATCATTAATATCAAATGTTTTTAATGTTTTCCTGATAATGTTAATTTTATTGTCAAGAATTTTTTTTGATAATTTAATTAATCCATTACCCGTTATAAATCCCCTACTTTATTATTGATAGATCGATGAGTTGGTTATCATTTAAAATTATACCATCTCTGTTTTTAAATCGGACCGATTATTCACTGAAAAACATATATTAATCACTATATTGATTATTGTTGCATCTAATCAAAAGATACGTATATCACCTGCTTCGTCCTGAATGATGATTCCAGATAACTGATAAACAAAACTGTTTACTTTTCTTTTTTTCGGGAAAAACAGACAAAAACAATAGTAAATGAGACCATTCACAAAAAATGGATAAATCAAATGTGATGAGAAAATGGGGAAGCTGTTCAGTGAAACTTGGAAAAGTTTTACCAAAACTACAAGAAAAGTAGTTAATTGTCGGTCTAATCTTTATCTCTATTGGATGATTTTCAAAAATCATAGATATCAATGAAAGTGAGCAAATTCATTTTTTTTACATTTTGAATTTTGCTAATCATTTATCACCGACAACATCATCCAACATCTTTTCCGAATATACGCATCGAGTTTTTGCCCCAAGTAGCACCAAATTCATTTCCTACCTGGTTATTTTATAATAAAATAAGTATCACACACCTATTATACTCAAGGAAACGGCTTCTTCGAACCCAAATTAAAGAGTTCCAAAAAGTTTCCTCAAATTGCAAGACAGCTTTGGAAATTGTTATGTTCCTAATACAATTCAAAAAAAAAAAAAAAATAAATTCGAACTAAGACCGGGTTCCTGGAAAGGAAAATTAAATAATAATACTATAATAACAGTAATAATAATAATAATAATAATAATAATAACCGAAGTATTAATAATAACTCAAAATTGATTTGATTTGTTTCATAATTAAAATTAAATGAATTATTCAGAACACAGAAAAGCATAGAAATTTCAGCCTTTCTACAGTTCAGGAATGTAATGAATAGATTAACTTAAAAAATGAAGATAGGCAACCCGGGATAAATAGAACGCTACAAATTATTCTCAAAATGTGATTTCATATCAATAATAAAGACAGCAGCATCACATTATGAGATTTGTGCAAACAGTAAAACAGCTCACAGTAGTAAAGTAATACAATTATTTAAAGCATCATGACATACACATACGTAAATACACAAATCAAATGAAAATAAATGATAAGTAACAATGAAAATCAAGAATAAACTACCATGATTTTAATATATTAAGTTTATCATGCTTAAAAAAAAGAAACAAAGTAATTTATAGTGGACCAGTACAATCCATTTCACGTGCTATATTCACCGTACTTTCTAATAAAGCATCACGAAGCCGCCATAGTGCTTTCACTACTTCTTCATCCCTGACGCCGTTATCTTTAGCTTCCTGAAATATTGACAACTTGGAATTTAGCTAAGTAATCTGGCATGAATTTAACATTGACATCGAACTTATAATAAGAAAAGTACATTTTAAATGAAATTTAAAGCAAGAAAATCTTTAAAAGCTAATAAAAGGCTATTATTCAAAACTATTGAATCAACTCACTTTCAGCCACTGCGTTGTTGAAATCTTTTGTGGTGGTGTTGTATTCCTTTGATTAGCCAGTAAACTCCTGCTATATTTACTTACAGTTCTTTGCTGACTGGTTGATAAAGATTCTATGTATCTAAAATCCAACACTGCATAATTGATACCTTACTTTTTGTAACTAATTTAACTATTTATGTGTCGTATTTTATAGTTATGATTTCCGATTCATATTATTAAACATTGATGATTTAATTATCATACGTCCAGTTAATAGGATGCCAAACACGAAAATACCGAATAACCTTATAAACCTTGAATATGCGACTAAAACAATGTCGAACATGGAAATTACAAAAAAAAAAGCTAAAACATACTTTAGATAAACTTCGGAATGCATAACCCTTTTGATTTGGATGGTATTCGGCGGCGCAACAAATACAGGTTGTGCCGGTTTTGGAGCTTGTACAATTGTTCGACCTGGATCGGCTATAATAGGAGATGATTGCTGTGAGGTAGATGGTGCCGTATAGCTCACTGTTTGCAATGGTACCGCCGTATAGTTTTGCGCTGCTACAGCTATTGGTTGAGCAGTAGATGCCGTGACCTAACAATAACTATTGCATTACAACTGTACGTTACACGTTAAAATTAAAATAATATTTTTGAAAATAAAATCTTCCTCTTTTCTACTTCTCTTAAGTTACTCTAAAAGAGTAATGGAAAAAACTAAAAAAAATTATGAAATTATTATGAGCGATGAAAATAATTTCTTCATAAGCTTTGAACATGCATGTTTCAAATAGTGCCGAATATGGGAAATTCAAAAATAGCTAAAACATTCTTTCGATAAACTTCGAAATGTATAACTCTCGTTGATTTTATAAGAAATAAGAAGCTAATTGCTTGCCAATCCCAATTTAACTATATGCCAACCCTTTTACGTTATCGATTAAAATTATAGAAAAACCAAAGAAAAGATGTATGTAAATAAAAATCGAAAAATGACAAATGAGAACAATCGGTGTTTCATATATTAAGGTAATGTACTCATTCTGTTTTTTAGTTTCCAAAAAATATTAAAAACTGAAATTTCGATTAATGAAATTATTTATATATTATACATATAGGCAACAATACTATTGTTATATATTATTATTGCTGCGACAGCTGTTGCGACCACTGCAGAAGATAAATTTTTGCTAAGACTAAAACAGCTGATAAGTGGCAAAATTAAGTCAAAAATGAGAGCACAATAGCATAATGATTATATTTCGCTGTATTTATATTTCATTTCTTTTTGACTGATCCTATATTTTTCTAAAGCTGCAATTTTCTCACATAATTGAATGCCTCATCCATTTTAAAAAATACGATATTTCATCATCCTTCAGCAGACACAAAAGGAAACATTTTAAAATCCTGGACAACACAGTGAAATTATAAGACAATGGGATTATAGGAAAAGGCATAAAATCGGCAAATCATTATAAACACCACTGACGAATAAAACTAACTTCCTGTTAACAAGTTTATGGTGAGAAGATATTGCTAATTGTGAAAATAATTTTGTATGCAAATAAAAATAACAACTCTCTGAACTTCTGACATTTTCCCCCAATGACACCAATTCTCATTGAATTCTTCAAAAGACAGACAGAGAAATGCACTGGATGTCAGAAATATATGTAAACAAAGAAATAAACGAGCATAGAATCAGAGCATGCCATTTTCTCGGAATTTCATTGTTTTAAATGCAATGAAAACAGTTCAAGATATTTCCAAAAACAATAAAATTTCATAAATTATATCTTAAAATATAATGTCAGCAATCAATCTACATCAAAATGCCGACCGAATTTTGCACAAAATTCAAGAAAAAATCATAAAAATTTACCTGTCGTACTTGCTGATATGGATGATAACCGTGAGGGGAATTAGTATGAACTACTGTTGGTGTAGCTGCCAAATAAGCCGTTGGTGCTACAGCTACTGCAGTCCCATTAACATATCCATTTGCAACAATTTGATGGGTTGAAACTACAGCCTGAAAAAAAAAGAAATTTTGAATACAAATGCAATGATTCATGATAAGATGAACAGAATGTAGAGGTGATAAAATAACAAGGACCGATTCTAGTTTTTCTACAACGAGTTTCGCATGCCAAATAATATCGGTAATTATCTAATGTAAGAAACTTTTGCTGGATAGACAATGATATTAAATATGAACAATGAATTATTCAGCTAAAATACAGAAAACCCCGTTACCTAGTTTGTGAATTAGCAAATCGAGATTATATTTTAGATAATAAAAGAACTGAGTACTTCTTAATCGCTTCACCTGAGTAACATATGTTAGTGGTGCTTGCTGAATTGTATAAGTTTGATGAACTTGTTGAGGTCCATTTGCCGGTTGTTGCACAGCTACAAATGTTGTTGTTCCAGGAGTAACTGATGAGGCAGACGAACCAGGCACATAAGTCGGTATATAATTCCTACAAATTACGAATTTCATTCTCAGCACTTTCATAAAGAGGAAATTTCAAAACAAAAACGCCTTGAAAAATTTTTTGAAATTCTAATACTAAATCCTATAAATGGAGATTAGAATTACTTGCTCCTCTGATTTGGATATATGGATTTGGCTGAAGTTGCTAAATGCTTCTCTTTAATATGTCGATGAAGGCGTGGAAGAGAAGGGAATGGTCTGAAAATGATGTAATGATACGAAAGAATATCACGATATAAATAATACCAATGAATATCAATAATAACTATAACTAAAGAACGACTTACTTTCCATCTTTCCTGTATTTCAAACATGATGTCCATAGACATACAAATTGATTTTCACCGTCAACTACTGCAAAAAGAATATAAATAGAACTGACTAAATGAATCAAATTTTTACAATCCAAATTCTTTAACACTCGTTATTTACAAATTTTCTGCACTTCCTCACAAACACTTTCATTGCAGCGAAATTTCTATTACAACTTCTACTCATAATTCGAAAATATTTATAAATTGCTTACCAATTTGGGAGGTATGTACTGTTTTTACGTGGTCATATAATTCCTCTGGATTATCATACTGGAAGTCACATGTCTGCCACTTACACATATATACTCGAATTTGTCCAGGCTTAAACTTTGAAATTAATGCACTTTTATCAAGACTAAAACTTCATGTTTCCAACAACATAACTCATATTTCCATGAATATCAATATCTTATATTCTTATAATAAGTTCAATTTTTTTTTATTTGATAAAAATTAATATGATGCACAGGGAACAGTAATTACAAACAAAATTTACTGAAATCTAATAAAATTAATTTTCGTGGTGATTTAGAAAATACTTACCAAAATCCGCATATAAGGCGGTTCGCGTGCTTCCTGTTTCGCCCGCTCATTTGCGATATATTCTGCTCGGACTTCATACTGTTTTTTCTGTTCTTCTGACAGTTTCTTCCACTATAAGGGAAAGAAGTGATGAACACTATGGAATAAATAAAATGTGATTAAACTAAATTCTATCTACAAGATTTAGGATGCCAACAACACAAATACATTATTACCTCAATGCCTACAATTTTGCTAACTTCGCCGAAACCAGCTTCTGGATTCTCTTGCATTACCTTTTTTCGAACTTCAGCCGAAAATAAAATATAACCACTTTTGGATCGAGCATTAAGTTTTGGCTGTGCCGCTAACCACGTTACCAATTCCTAAAATTAAAGTTTTAATTTCTGTCTAATATTAGCATCAAAGGCCTGCTAATGGAAAACTACGTATAAGCCATATATGATACATTCATCATCGATGAATTCACAATGATAAATACGAATTTAATTTACATTATATTCATATTTATATACCTTCCCAGGAGTAGCAGTAGTTGCAACTGTATGCTCTGTGCCATCATTTGATTCCGATGCTGTTTCATCCATATCATCCAGCGGCTCCATTGGCACTGATGAATTTGCCGCATGCATTAGTAAGGGTGACATCTCCTGCAAAATAATAATAAAAAAGATAAGAATCAAAACAACATATGATATCGATCTTCAGTCAATGTTTTTCTGAAAGTTAGAATTTTTATATCGATGAACATTTTCGTTTAAATGCTTTGCGAAAAAAAAAATCATAAAATGTCATATGTCACTTACACTTAGTTCTTTATAATATCGATTTGTGATTAGCTCTATAAAATCAGAGACATAACATAAGAAATTTTCTTACGGCACTTAAACTCAATGAATAAAAAGTAATATATTTCAAACCATAATTTTCCTTAGACATATATCCAGCCAATATTATCTACTGGAACATTTGTATACATTCAGAAAGAGTTGCAAGCAACAAGGTCAAATTTTTTTTCAAAACTCAAGTAAAGATTTCTATCTGATGAAATATTATCTGACAATAAAGAAAGATCATGTTTTCCGCTGATTCGATCAGTCAGACCTCTATTCACACTCACATATCTTTTCATATCGAATTACAATCATTAAATTTTTTGAAAAATTAATCATTACCATCATCTTTTCATTCGTATTTCTAACCTCTGTTAACTGAAAAATTACTTTCTTAAATTTTTACTTTCTTAATCCTCAAATCATATTTTTAAAAGCATGCGTAGATTAAAATAAAAAGAAAAAAAATTTTAGCTTACCATCAAAATCAATTAATAATCTCGTCTCGTCTTATCATAAATGAAATATTTCTCACTGTTTCTCCCACACCCTTCTATTAAAAAATTCAGTTGTAGTCTTCATAACATACAAATTCTCTTTTTCTTTCCTCTCTCCCCTCTTTCTCGCTCTTTCTCATTACACAACTTCACAACAATCGTTGGAACAATCTTACACTTGAAATTGAAAGTAGATCTTAAGGCTTAATTATGAAAAACTATTAGTTTGAAAAAAAAATTTTCAGAAATGAAATTTTTTAATGCATTTAAATGTTATGCAATTATTCTTCTTTCTTCCTTCCCTTATTACTCGTTAATATAACAGCGATATTTTGCTTATTATATTTGCTAAAAGGTAGAAGTGAATTAATGAGAGCGAAAATAGTAAGCAAATGCAAGAAATATTAATGAGAGAATAGACACAATGATAAGGGAAGAAAGATAAGAAACTGAGAAAAAAGAGATGAAAGCTTATCAGCAAGAGGAACTCCAAGTTAAATCGTCGATTACTTCGCTTAGGACCTCCAATTATTTTATCCATTTCTTCTTTTAACATGATCAATTGAAGTAATATATGTGAGTTGAAATTTCATCACTTAAACGTGTTAGTATATCTGCTTAACTGATAAAGAGTATTGTTATATCTCTCAAAAATCCGTCATTTAATCTTTTGACAAGATGACAGAATTCTGTGAAATGGATCTTATTTCTTCTAAACAACATCCACTAATGAAAACTTTTGAAAAACTCTCGAGGAATAAACTGAGGTAAAGATTTAAATTAATAGTCAGAATTAGCATCAATTTCATTTTCCATTCCCTACACTCATTAATAATACATGAAATTCTATTATATCATTTAAGATCTACAGCAACAACACTTCCTTTTCCATTCTGTCAATATCAGGACAATTTTATAACATACACACAGGAAAACAAAAATTGCCAACATTTGATGAATATTCGATTTTTATGCAAATATAAATTAAGCCTTATGTAAACAATTCAAACTTATTCTTTAAAATACAAATGTAATATCTAAGTAATATATACATAAAAGGAAATATTTTTTCCTCCTTCAATTTAAATATTTGAGTAAATTGAATCTTTAAAGCTCAAACAAACCTTTTCCATAGCTATCGGAGTTTTGAAATAGTATATTTCTGGTTCCAGGACTTCCGATGATAAATTATAAGTCTGAAAAAAAAAGAAAACAAAATATAAAGAAAACTTCGTTTTTAAAACAATAAATAATAACGCAAATAAGAATATATTTTACTACTTACTGATGTTAAAATAACCAATAATCAAACTAATCATCAACTAATCATCATTATTCTGTCACTACTGCATATATATGTATATACATATATTTAATGAAAATTTTGAAGAGATTTGGCAACATCAGAAATGTAACAAAAAGAAAAACAAAACATGGAACTTGTCCTTTTACTTAATCTCAATAATAATTCATCATATATTATTTATCATATCTCCTTTCACACTCAAACTTATCATAATTCATCGAATAATATCTTCAAACAGTGTATAATACATAATCTTATCGATTAATTATACTAATTATTATTTCGTAATCAATAAAACTATCTACCACATTGTATCACCAACCACATCTGTCTACTTCACCAACTACAATTAGTTTACGTGTTATGCATTATCATATCTATGATTATCAACAGGTTTACTGCATCAAAACTACATTTCCGGCAATGATGTTTTTTTAGCATGCTATAGCAAAACATGATTCTTATACTATTATAATAACTGTATATATAAAACATATAAACATTCATATAAACATCCATATTTGTTTGTTATTATTGTACTTGAAAAAGTCATCTTTCGATACAGTATCTATGGTTCTTCGATATATAGTACCTGCTACCCATTCCTATCACTTCTTCTATACAGTAATCATCACTACTACTATAGCTATCCATTTTACAATACCTGTCAAGCTCATCATTCATTTTCAGCTGTATTAAGAGTAATAATCTCCAGAACAATAAGTAATACTATTACTATTGCATTTAGTATGATTAAAAAACAAAATATGTTCCAATCCATACATGTAAACACTACTGATAATATGAAAAGAAAAAACAATAATAACAGACAGACAGACACACATACACATATATATGCAACAAAGAATCTCTAGCAATATGTCATACCCAGATAGCTGCAGCTACAACATAGCTATCGTCGTCTTTAGTTGCATTAATAGAGACAACGATGACAACAACGACGACAACGATGATGATGGTAATGATGATGGTAACAGTAATGATTATGATGATGATGATGATGATGATGATGATGATGATGATGATGATGATGATGATGATGATGATGATGATGATGATGATGATGATGATGGGGATGATGACCATAATAATTACAATAACAATAATAACAACAACGAGAATGCTAGAGGAATACCACTAGTTGCAGCCATTTTACAGGTCATAGAGTCAAAGCTACGTAGTACGCTAGTAGTAGCAGCTACCATAGCTATTGCTGCTGTTGCTGTTGCTGCTGCTGCTGCAGCTATTACTATATTGTTGTTGTTGTTGTTGTTATTGTTGTTATTGTTGTTGCCTGTTGCTTTTTGCTTATTGCCTGACTGACTGACTGACTGGCTGGCTGGCTGGCTGGCTGATTGCATAGAAATGCGGGCCGTATCACATGAAAAAGGTTGCTGGTGCTTCCTTCCTGTCACCCATGCCAGTGATAGTTTGTGTAGTAACGAAATAAAGACAACGGGAAATGAGAGGCAGAAGAAGAAGAAGAAAGGTGCAGGATGCAAGGAACGGGTAAGCTTTGGTAATAAAGACAACAACTCTGCTACTGCTATTGCTACTACTGCAGTTCATCCACATATTACTTCACCTGATGATGATGATGATGACGATAGCAATAGGCAACGGAGAGCAGCAGCAGCAGCAGTAGCATTTGGTTGTTGTATATGGTGGTAGCGATGGTAACATTTAATGGTAGCTAGTAATGGTAGCAACAATCAATTTGCACACATGCACACATGCCCTAACAAAGTTATCCTATCCTTTGCTAGACGGAGGGTAAATAACATCTTTGGTCGCATATTCAACCATGGTTGGCTTATTGACGGGTATGCTGCATTAACGTCAACAACATCTACTCCCCCACCTCCACCCCGCTATCAATGGTGCATGTATGCGAGTGTGTATGTGTGCGTGTATGTTGTATATAGGAAACAGACACATACATACATACATACATACATATGCACACCCCAGATAAGTTTGGGTTCTTGTCATATTAAATAAAAAGAATAGGCTCGTTCTCGAAATGCAGTCGGAGCAAACGATTTACACAACTTTTGTTAAATGGACACAACGCAATCTCTCTTTCTCCATCCCATTCTCCTCATCCTACACATTCATACCACAACAAGGATGCCTTATATCATATGCGTGTATGTGTGTGTGAATTCATATGTGTATGTATATGTGTGTGTGTATGTATATATGTGTGTGTGCAACTGCGAATGCGACTGCGATGCGATGTGATGTGCCGAAACATCATCAATAGTTTGTTGCATTGTTAACAACTTACTCGCACCTCTCCTCTATCCCTTCGCTTTCTCGTGCTCTCTCCTTCTCTCTTTCTCTACGAAACGAAGGTAGATATCTAATCAGCACATACAAAGAGTCATTCTTCATTTCTTTTTTTTATAAAACAACACAAGAGGGAAATTGACTCTTTCTACTTATAATTTCTCTTCAAATTACGTCATATTTTATCAACTTCATTCTTCTCTAGTCTTTGTCTCCCTCTCTCTATACAACATTTATTCTCGCGTAGTTATAAACCTATTAACAGCATCAATTCTTCTTCCTTACACATTATCTACCAACGACCGATGTTTATTCCAATATATGTGTGTATGTGTGTATGTGTTGCAGAATTTCGATGTCTTCTCATCAAATTTCAACAATTCATAGATATGATAAAATTGCAGGTGTTGAAGATTTTTGTTGTATTAAACACTTCAGTTAGGTCAACGTATTAAGTACCACACGCATCTTTTTCATGAGCAATAAATATATCGATCCGGCCAATGTTTGATATATGTATGTGCATAGTCAAGGGTAATAATCTGCCCAGTATTCATTAACCCTTTTCTCTCCTATTCCGCATCATTTTCCCACATCACACAAAGAGACACATATTTTTCATTTCCAATAAATTCTCTCTCTCTTTTCTCTCTCTCTTTCATCTCTCTCTCCTTGTTTGCTTCATTTGCAATTTTTGAATTATTCGTAATGAGCGCGCGCGCTACACACTCAAATTATTACATTTCGAACAATTGCTCATCTCTTCTATATAAAATTGATGGCAGTTTGGCTGTTACCAAAACATACCTGATATTTCTGATACTTATCACTATTGCTTCTCTTTTCTTCTTTGGATGAAACTGAATTGTTTCTAATAACAGAAAAATTAAAAATTCGCGATGCGATTATACTACGAAATTTGAAGGGAGGATATAAGAAATAAATTGAAATTGTTGATTTGTACTGAACGAAAATTACGAAGTAATATGGGGGAAATTAGAATAATTTATTGTATAAACTAGAGTCCCTTATAACTTCAAACTACCCAGATATTTATTTAAACATACACCGGCCGAATACCAATTTCTTAAAGAAGGTTATCAATCAGGCAACCAGTTTAAGATTTGTTTCCCCGTATGGCTAGATCATTATGCAAGATCTTCAATATTTATAAAAGATCTCGAAGATGAAAAGAGCAAACAGACAAGGAGATGATAATTAAGTTATAGAATTTCAATAATTTACCTTTAAAGGATGCTTTAGTTTCTTGGCATATGCATCATTCATCGGTTCTTCCTGATCGCCGCATGTAGGCGTGTTACGCATGGTACTTGAGGCTTGATTTGATCCACTATTGCTATCATCATCTACCGAGATATTCGAAAATGAAGCCGATATGGATCCCAGTTTTGTAGTCGCATTAGACTGTTCAACACCTTTCGAAGTAGAGGGAATATTGGTATGGATATCTTCTGTCTTTGTTTTTGCAATTGATGATAACTGATCTATATCTCCTTTTAAAAGTGTCTTCTGCTCATTTGTCGGTACCACTGCACAATCATTTGCAACATTTTTTGATGAATAATGCGTTGGTTTAGAACCTGTCAAACTGCATCGTTTCCCACCATCTTCGTAGCCTCGTACTTTACTTTCCACAACATATATATCAGACTCATCAATTTCCGTAGGTCGTCCTAAAAAAAAACAAGTACTCGATATTTTCTTGAGTTCTAAAATTAATGTTTTCTTTTTATCAGCATATGTTCGATGTGCAACTAACGGGAAAATGACAAATGTTTAAAATGAGAATTTTTTTCCAAATCAAATTTCATGTTTTAAAATCACAAATAGTTTAATAATGGAGATTCTTATGAATAGGGAAATCACAATATTTCCAAGTGTTAAGTAACATTATACTCTCTCTGATTTGACTAGCTAATTTAGCCGCTTCCAAAGCAAAAATTCCTACCACTCCAGTTTTTGCCAAATGGACATGGATGAATGGTATGTAATAGAAATAATGTAATTGTGATAATTATTTATTCATTCCTTCAATTAAGCATTTAAATGCTTGAAACCTCTAGTGTATTGTTTAATAGGCATGACTGCGCAAAATCCCTGAACATTTTCCAGTGGAATGGTTATATCCGGCTGATCGACGGCAAATACTTCTTGCTTGTAAAACATCCGCGCCGGTTCATGTTTGATTTCACGAGGGCGTGCGAAATACGGTCCAGAAAAAAATCCGTCACCTCTAAAAAATTTTCCAGAATAAATCCAAGAACTAAGAAAAACTTTTTATTAAGTCAAAAAATAATGAATCATGTGAAACTTAACGATGAAAAAATAGTTTTACTCACTCAGTTGTTTTCCACAGTTTATCGACCCGTAAAATTGCATTTCGGTTTTTCAATGGATTATATACATAAACGAAATCTCCTAATTGGTACCAACGATCATTGTACTGCATTTGTTCGTAAAAGATCACCGATTTATTAGCCGTTTCTGATACATCTAAAATCCACAAGTGCAAAGAAAAGACGTTTGCAGTAAAATTATTATTTTAGGAATGATTCCATTTTGTTAAAAAATAGTGGGCAAATTAAGAACGAGCAGAATCGGGACATCTTGATCTCCACAATCATCTTTAACAAAGACATTATTTTCGATATGTATCTTAAAATATGAAGTTTAATGGAATTCACGCACAAAAAGTTTTTGTTTCATTCACAGCAAAAATTAAATAAGTTTCGTTTTAAAAATATGACTAAGTCCGACGGATTCTTTCACCGGAAACAATAATCGATAAAATGACAAATTCCTGCTGCAATATTTCAAACTTCTGATTAAGAAAACACAAATTACCGAAAAATTTACCACTGCATACAACTTCCACTCTTTCCTTTTCCAATATTGCTGGTAATTTTTTCAAACGATCATCTTCCAGAGATGAAGTGGAATCAACTGATTCCTAAAAAAAATGAAAATTTGTAAGGACTAAACATATATCACATTTCATTCCCTTCTTTAAATTCATTTCAAAACCATAAGTAACTGCATTCTTACATTAGCTCATATTTCGATACAAACAACAGTTTTGTCCACAATTATTTTTCCGTCAAACTTCAGAAACTTACGTCATCATTTGTGCCAACCATCACACCCGGCTGTGTCTGAAAAGTTTTCCGGCCTGCAAACACTGATGTGACACGTTTTATTACTGCTAGAGGTTTTTCTCGTTTTATATATATTCTAACTTTTTCATCTTCCGAATGATACGGCCAATGCTGCAATGAACAATAAATGGCTGTGTTGCTTTTTTCGAAATAAATAACAACAGTGAAAAAAATCAGAAGAAATTAAGAGGAACACAGAAATATATTTTTTAATTACTTTTAATTTCTTAAAATGCAATTGCCGACCCATATAACGACACTCACACACGTATATATCGCCATCGTCAAAGCCCTAAAGTGAAAAGCAATGCGTATATTTCAGGTTATCAACTGATAGATTTTTGTAAAATTTGAATATCATAGAAAACCAGAATAATAAAGAAGAAGCAAGTAAAATAATATAAAATATTAATTAAATATTTAGTTTACTTCAAGCATGCACAAAACATTATTTGTACATATATGTAAAATAACAGACTTTTATTTTGGTTGTAATCTCTATTCTAAAAATATTCTAGTTACTACCAACAAACTGTCTTTTTATTTAAAAACTTCAAATTGAATACTTTTGGTATTTGTCTCATAAACTGTCGAATTGGCATAACGTGGCATTTTCCAATGAGACGATCTACTGTTACTGTGTCGTAGTAGGACGTGAGGAATACTTCCTAAAAAAAGGAATTCCTTTTCTTTCTAGAAACTACCAATGCACTGTATAAAAATAAAATTAACATAGAAAAGAAATGAACGAAAAATAATGATTAAATCGAACTTGATGGTGTACAATAAAAAAAACAAACATTTTCACAAAATTTTCGAGTAGCTAAATGAAATGTTTCTTCTGGTCGATAGCACCAAGTACCACGTGCGAATGTCTGCCCATCGCTATCACGATACAGTCGTTCAATCCTCATAATATGCCGTTGTGAAACTGTTTCTTCACTTGCTGGTGCTACATATGCATAATCACTCACCCGATAAATGATTCCACCTTGTCCAGTTGAATCCAGATCAATATCACCGTCCTGAAGAATCAATTCGTAATGAATGAATTTCTTTTAGCTAAAAGTGCAATTTCTATTCAAAAATTCTTAACTCAATTTATCTTTTTAATTTTTAAACATTAAAACACACCAATTTTCATCTTGAACCATTATATTTGTATTATCATTATTTTAAATACATGTAATTTCAATAGATTTTTGGATAGCTATTATTATTTAAATCAAGGATTCTAAATTTCTCAAAATAGTTCACTATATCGAACTGTTCAAGTAGTTCCATTTTTTTGGGAGAATGGTGCTGTTTCACCATTCACCATTCTCCCAAAAAAAGCACAAGATAAAATAATATATCAATTAAATTGGACAGACAAAGATTTCGTGATCCATATCCACTCATCATTCATTATTATTTTATAATAATTTTCTGAATATTCTCAGCGAGAAGATAAGACGTGGAAGTGCTGATAAGGAATCAATATCATGACTAAATTTTATTGCTAGATATTGAAAATCACAAATACATTTGTTTTAGTAAGAACAATATCCACTCACTATTTTCATTATTTGATCAGGGATTTCAAAATTTCAAACTTCATAGAATAAAAAAAATTTGAACTTTGGATTTTCAAACGCTTAAAAAATTTTTTTCATTACTCTATTTCTGGTTAAATCTCGTCTAGATTAGAACTGATCAAGATGCAAAATTTTTTCCCAAAAATACAAAAAAATTAACCGCTTTTGGTCCCAGTGTTTCAGATTTTTTATTTTCCTCATCATCTTTCGCTTCTTCTAACAATTTACGTTTCCGAATATTATCAACATGCGTAAACAGCATTTTTTCAGTATACCAGCGAGCAGGAGACAACAATGTAGTACGTGTGAGATCATCACGTGTTTTCAGATAATACATCCAAAGCTCTACTGTGTCTTCGAAAACCTAAAAATCCATAACATCAGTTAGCTTCTCAGGTTTAGAAAAATAAGAAAACATCATGTCCATAAAAAAAAAAAAAAAAAAAATAGTTAAAAAAGAAATCAGCAATAAACCGGGATGGATGAACCAGAGATAGTCGATTCTAAATAATGACAATCAAAACAGAAATTCATTAAACATTACTTCCTCATATTACCATCTAACAAACTCCCATAAAACATAAATTAAATTAGTATGAGACAAAAACTAGTAATTATAAACATAAAAAAATTTTTCAAATTAACTTCTTTAAAGTCATTATTCATTTGATTCTATTTCCAGCTGAAACTGATATATAACGTCGAAAAGGTCGGATATGCATGTTGTAGGTTATTATGAAGAATGACATATCGCCGATAGGATTGACTAAGAATTTTTTATTTTATATGCAATTTTTTAACTTACTTGAGAATCAGAATGAGCATGCTCCATTGCTACATTGAAAAGAAAAAAGAGATCCTCTTGAAACCTGTCTAAACGACGATAACGACCCTGTAAAATAACCTATTTATGGAATTCCAAGACAAGAAAAAGAACTTTCCAAGCAATAATCTATCGAATATATTGCAAACTTCTCAGCTTTTTCAAATTTAAAATCAAATATAAAATTAAAAAAAAATAAAATTAGAATTAAGATAAAAGATTTTCAAAAGCAAATTAACAAATTATATGTTCTTCCACTACATGTCCCATTTTTATATTTAAGCTGAAGAAAATTCAATATTTCTGAGAAAAATCACTCGAGTCGCTAACAATCGTACACTTCAATGAATTATGTGTCAACTGTCAACCTTTCCGTAAGTTAATGGTGCTAATCCATTCCATTAATTAGGTTTCAGCGTACAGCCGCAATAATAAGATATAAAGCCAAATATATCGCAAATTATGCATTTGTCATGAGACAGAAGTAAACAATATCACGTCTTAGGTTGATTTATACAAGCTCATTCTGTTTTATAGAGTATTCTCTTGCTATTCAAAATTGAAAATATTTCTTCAAACTCTTCAAATGATACAAAAAAGAAAAAATGCACACATCTACATACAATCATAATTTAAAAATTTAAGTATTAGGAAAGAGGGAAACGAATAAAAAAAAATTAATACCCACCTTATCAACATTTCTTTTCATTTCATCAATTGAGAATGGAATGTTCTCTGAATCAACGCCTTTCCTCCGTAACATTCCTGGTAGATCAGCCAAAGAATCGGAGAAGCATCGGCCATCAGAATCCTACAGTAATTTGCAAGGAAAATTCAGCATCATAATTTTTTAGCTGGAATGTAGTCATCATCTGCTTGCGCGTGTGATATATATTTTTACTGTTATTTTTTAAATGCGTGCAAATATAAACAATGTACATATCTGATGTATGTAATGATAGAAGTTCAATACGTTGATGAATTTCGAAACATGAATATGACTGAATGAATCTTACGTCAATATAATTTAATATTATAATTAACTTGCAATTTTTTCAACAAATCCTTAAAATTCATATTTAAACGCAAAATACCTGATGATTGTTGACTGAAATAAGAATTGAGGCAAGAAGAGCTTGAACTTCCGACTGTACATTTATTGCTGATGCACTATTTTTGCACAAATCGCGTTTTTTCAATAAAATTAGTTTCTGTAGCGAAAGTGCATCCTGGAAATATGAATGCTTCTTGTGAATAAAACTTTTGATTTTGAATGTAATGAGTCATTACTCAGATTTATAATAGTCAAAAAAATAGAGTCATGATTCCCTCGCTGTGGTTGTACGATCACATTCTTAATATTGGCATACATTCTCTCCCCTTCGCAAGTATTCAATCTTAAATTATTTCTGAAATCTAACCGCACAACCGTATACATTAGAGAATATCAATTAGCCAAAAAAGAAAATATTTTCCAAATTTGCTTAATATTTTCGATATATTTAATAGCATTCTGATATTTCACAAGAAAAAAGACAAACCTTATAAATCATGCTCTCCGGTTCATTATAGCGACAAGCATTATCAAACATTAAATTGAAATCACCAATTAAAGCATCAGTTGAGTCATAATAATTCGATGTGATTCGGTTCCGGATTTTCGTAAGATCAATTGGTTTACGGATTACATCATAATAATCAGGGTAATCCTGAAAAAATGATTTTCACTTATCTGCTACAAATTAATATATTCGACTTGTTTTTTGAATTCAGGCTGTTTTTTCTAAAATTTCACTTTAAAACTTACAAATTTCGACGGTAATTGTAAGAAGGGAATTGATAGTTCACGACCACGTTCATCTCTATGATTCCTAATGAGATTGTACAATTCGTACAATTTGATCTTATCGGCTTCAAATTCAGAACTGGAACCAGCCACTTTCCGTGGAGTACCACGGCCCGTTTTAGCAATATTCATAGGTGAAACTGCAGTTGTCATGTTCGTAAGTACAGTACTACAGCATGGTGAAGCAGAACGAATATTGTCCGGAAGATGTGTACGTGAAAGCGCTTCGGATACCGAGATATTTGAACTACTAAAGTTAATGATGTGAAAATATAAGAGGAATGTTGTCTCTTGTGTAACCAGTAATAACTATAAGATAAAATTTATTCATTACCATGATAATTAAATTCCCGCAATAATATTTTTTAACCACTGCGTTCTTTTCATTACTCCGTTCATAAATTTATCAAATAATAAAGATATAAAAAGTCTTTACCGAGAAACATCACCGTCAAAATCAACATCACTGCATCTATTACTTCCGCTACCACTGCCATAGTGTTTGTGCTTCTTCGGTGGTAAATTTGACTTCACAGATCTGAAGTAATTCTCAATAATTTTTTTCACAAACAATTCAAAATTTTCATTTTTGTTAGCAAGTAAAATTTATCTCAAGTAAAAATTTAGAAGATACAGACACCAAATTCTCAAAATTTTAACAAGGATTAGATTCAGAGTTAGATTTGTCAAACTTGATAATTTAAAAGAGCAATTTTGGCCTACCCAACTTTGCTTTTACAATGTTTAGGATTGAAGACTGGCAAATCTGGAATTGTACCAAGCGCATTACGCACAACAGATTGTAACGTTGTTGCATCGCGATAAATTTGCGAACCGGGCTCGTTGAAATCCCAGGCATTATGGACAAGAAGATCCATATCTTTCATGAAATCATTCGATGAAATATACTGAAATAAAATCTGCTTACTTTACGGTCTGGCTCATTCAAGCTTTTTAACTTTTCTGAAGCAATTTACAAGAAAGAAATAATTAAAACTAAAAAACCAAATCATGTGCTTTAGCCTTGTAGCAATGAAATGAAATGAATCTTCAAATCCGAACTGCAAAATTAAGCATACAAAAACTGAATTAAAAGTTTTACTCTTTGCGCTTCATATATTTTACATCTTTCGAATATATTTTACATCTTTCTTAAATATATTTTATATCTTCCACAGTTTCAGCCTTATAATTTAAAATTTTCATGTGTAATGAAAAATTCAAAAAACTTGTAGAAACATTCAATGCATGTTAATTCGCAAGAAAAAGCGCATTTTACGCATTATGTATAAAGGATTTTAAAAACATACATTGAGTGTCAATGTATATGTATCACAAGTGCACACTATATGAAAGAATGGAGTATAATATGCATAATATATCATGAAAACGATCAAGGATTAATTTTGAGAGTCGAAAATTATTTCGAAAAAAAAAACTGTTGAAACAAAATCATCTTACCTGATCAGTATCAATTTTATGCTTGATCATAGTTAAATCAATGGGTTTTTCAATACAATCGTAATATTCTGGATAATCTTTTTTTGATGGTAGGAACATAAAAGCAGTAGCAACACGTCGTTTACCATCCTGCAAATTATTTTTCTTTTGCACACTGATCACAAATTCGACGTAAAATTACTGTTGTAAGGCAACAATACTCAATGGAGATAAGAAAATTGACCTGCTTATTACTAATCTCTTTGTAATTCAACTAATTAATCTGATATATAAGAGAACTATTAAATAATCACATGCAATATTTAAAAAATTACCATATAGTCATAAACAGTGTTCCATAAAATCATCAATTTGCTCCGAAAATTTATTAACATTTCATCATTCCACCTTCGGTTAATTCCTCGTCTTTTAAGCTCAGAGCTACCAATGTTCGGTGAAGAAATATTGGATAATTCTGGCTTTGAGACCGAATTTGGAGATTCCGTAGACGTTGATCCTAATTTGTGTAGTTTTCTCCAGACAGATCGTGTAACAGTCGGAGATTGTACGTTTTTATCTCGCATCTTACTTGCTTCAACTTCATTTACTTTTATGGTCTGGAAAAAAAATTTGAATCTTTTCACATCACAATTAAATTTCAATCAAAAAAAGCGTTACGTTCTTCACAGTGGCAGAACTAGATGATAGAAAAACTCAATATCTCTCTCTGAACGAAACTTATAACATGAATTGTTTATGTGCTTAATTTAATTCTTTTAATCTGGTTACTGGTGAAAGGTATCAGACACTGTTAAATGCTTAAATTAAAAATTTTACTTTTTGCAAAGCTCGAGTCTTTGATTTCGCAAGTTTTTCCAGTTTAGTTGCTGCTTCATAAATATCCGAACCTTCAACGTTGTAGGTTTTGGCATTTTCAAAAATTAACAAAATATCCTTGAGAAGTTCTTCCAAGGTATGATAATCATCACGTTTTAGTTTTTTGTTTATCATAAAAAGCGACATGGGCTCCGAAATCTCGTCAAAATAATCTGGATACCAACTGAAAATACGAAACGTCGTAATCAAAAGACATTTCAAAATCATCGGTGTAAAATATAGCAGTTGGACTATAAACAAGAAACTATAAGAAAACAAATGAACAAGTGCTTATTTTTCCAAAACTTAAATTCATGGAAAAAGAATAAAGTAGATGCTATATCTGGTAAAAAAATTTATAAGCACATCTTTATGCAAACCTTCACTTCGGAACTGACCTTTTGCTGGGTAACTCTAAAAATGGATCCGCTAGATTAGTTTCCGGATCAACTGGATTAGGTTCATTACGAATTGTCCAATATAGCACCCATTTTGGTTCATTGCTATGTTCTGAATCCTCATCTTCCTCGGAATCTTCTGAATATTCTTCACTCGAATTAGCTGTAGCATTCTGTGTTAACAATTCATCCAGAATTTGCTTATTTGCATTAATCCTGAAATTCATTCCTCTTTATTTCTATTTCTTTTCGAATACTTTTTTGGATTATTGTACATTCACATTTGGTAAATGGACCGATTCTAGCACCAGATCCTATTTTTACTCCAGGACCAAAAAAAACGTATAGGTAAACAATCGAATCTATACCAATCTGGGTATCAAAGGAAAAAAAAAACAGTCTCTGGAGCAACAAGCGTTACCCTGAACCAGTAAAGAATTTTCTTTGACTTTCTTGAAAGAAAAACTCAGCTTTTGCGAGTTCATCTCTATCATTTACACTAGTTGCCTCCTCCTCCTCAGTAGTAATGTAACCGACATTTAAATTACTCCTTATCGCGATAGAAACTATATCGGTATGTATTTATATATAAATACATATATATATAAAATCAAAAAACAAATCAAACCATGTGGCCGATGAACAACTGACCTTTTAATCGTTAATGGCTTATGTTTGGAATTGCATAACTCTGTCTTACGTTTTATGTAATTTTTCAGCAACATAGAAGCATCCTACAACAAAAATTTCATAGATGCAGGATTTTAGAGTTACAAAGGATTCATTTACAATTTAAATTTTTATGGCTTTCATTCTTTAACACTATAGGTTTTGGATGAGTATATAATCATCCCCCAAGAAAATAAAGAAACACAATAAATAACTCTTTTGTTAAATATTTGCTCATCATTATCAATATAAAGAAAAAATAAACAAATAAACTTTCTACTGCTGCAATGCTTAAAACGTTACGGAGGAAAATGAAATATAAGTGAAATAATTCAGAACTTCACATAATAATGCTATCGATTGATACAAATGATGAAATAATATTTAAGAAGATGAATATCTACAAACCTTACTAATCACCGATCCCAATTCGTTGAAGGCCTTTGCATTTTTACACATTAATCGAAAATCGGCATCAAACTGTTGCCAGGTATGATATTCGCCAGAGCGAATTTTTATCGCTATTTGTTTGAGATCAATTGGTTTTTTGATTCGATCATAATAAGTAGGAAATTCCTTAAATTAATTTGATAATGACAAAAATTCCATTTAAAAAGAAAATATACTATAAGTAACAATAGTAAGGTCCTATTTTTATAATAACAAGTGTTTTTACACAAATGGAGATTATCAGTTACGAAGACAAAAACCGCTACACGAAAACATACTTCTTGAGAGAGTAAAACACGAAAAGGTGGACTAAGCAATCGGCCGGTTTCATCCGTGAGTTCCAAAGTACAAGCAATGATTTCTTCCAGTAAATCAGCTGACACCACATCGCGTTTTGTTTCAACTGCTGAATTTTCCTGGCTGCAATAATTATTAACAGCTTTGGAAATTTTCTGATCATTAAAAACTTGAAAAATCATTGTAGTTCTAATTTTTATTAAATGCTAAAGCAGAATTTAATATATTATTTTAAGAAACTTTTAAAATCACAAACATGCATTTTAAAGAACAAAATATATTGAATTTAAAACCGCAATTTCTATGTATTGATAGCAACTGCTGCTGTCAAGAGTTGAAAATTTATATGATATTAAATATTAAGTAATAAAAGTTAAACAACACATCAAAAAAATTCTAACTGTTCTTCTATTTCTGTAATAGAAGTGTTCTCAAGCATTTCCTTCCTATGCGATTCAAATAATTCCCATAATTCACAGGCATCTTTGTGTTCTTGACTGCCTTCCTAAATTATGAATTTATAGACGAGCTAATAAAATTTGTTTTATCGTGATTCTAAGATAATTAGCATCACCCTACTAATTACTATAGTAAGCCGTGTTAATTATGGAAAATATAAAAAATCGATGCACAAGATTAAAACTGGATTTCAGAACCAGATTAAATCTGGAATTTAAGAAAAACTTCAAACCTTATAATAAGCTTTACTATTATTAACCAATAGACGGATATCTGCCGAGAGATCCTCAACAGTACTATATTCTTCAGTTTTAATTTTTTGTTGAATTCTCGTTAGATCGATCGGATGTGTGACAATATCAAAATACTTTGGATCCGTACTACAAATAACGATTTTTAGCATGTACTGATTCATATGGTTAGAATTTATAGAACATAAAAGAAAATCTTTTACAATAATCATTAATACATTTAATACTCTATCTGCTTAATTAATGATTATGTCGTATATCCTCGAAAACTTTCACTTGAATGAACGATCGACTTATCGAACAATTCGATGCAATCTTAAAGATTTTCAGAATTCAATAAATTTAAATTAGCACAAATCCATACCGACGAGATGGTGCACGGATGAAATTTTCACACAATATCCGATTATCGGCAGTTCTATAACTCCGTAAAGCGTCCACCAATTCGGCACAGTGTCGCAACTAAATTTATTAATTTTACTTCAAAATTTAAAATTTAGACTCGAAAATATCACATATGCATACTTTCTTCGCATAAAATCAGACTATACGCATTCTTCATTAACTACATGAGAAAAATTAGTATCTATTATGATGTGCTTTAAGCAATTATTCCATCACTTATCTATTTTATTATTCGTTAAAAAAAAATTGCATAATTACTTATTTTTAATCATCTTACTTGCTCTGAACAATAATTCATTTTTTTGAGCTTTATTAGTAATTCATATTCTATTACTTAAATCACTATAGTAAATTCCATATATCTCATTGAAACTGCTTAATAACTTATCACTAGCAATAAATCTGAAATGATTGCTTATGCTTGCCTAATATAATTTCACTGAATGATAAAGATCTCTAAGTTTTCTAGAAATACGTGATCGGCAGCGATTTTATGATATATATTTCAATTGATCATATCTTAAATAATTGATCTTTAATAGACGAAATCATTTATATAATTTATTAGCGGATATGTCAAGGTATATCACAATGTACTGTTTTGTCGAATTAAATTAAATGAATGAATAATAAATGCCTAATCACTTATAATCAGTTGTATAAAATTTTAGAAAAAAACAAAAAGATATTACGTCATCCAACTCTTCCCTAACATTACGCGAACGTCGACCACATTTCTTCGGGATAATCGGTGACATCTCCTCTCTCATGCATGCTTTACGCTTCACTCCGCTCATGGTGGTACTCTTCCTGCAAAAGAAAAAAAAAGCGGATTCGGCAATTTTTTACGCATCATAGTTTGTTCGAATTATAAACCGTATTCCCATACTAATAAAATAGTGGAATTTTTTTTTAGTTTGATTTTTATATTTTCTAATCAATTCTTATTTTATTTATAACTTTTAATTGAATTGTCACTCATTTAAAAACATTATTTTAACTCTATTAAATAATTTTCAACTATAAATTATATTAAATTAAATCAATCCATTATATAATGTAAATACATCGATTAACAATAAGGAAATATTATAAAGTTATAATCAACAATAAATCTAATTTCGATACTTTACGATTAACGAATTAAGATTGATAATATCTATTACCACCGATTAACGAATTAAGATTGATAACAGACAAATTTCATCATAATTTCTTGCGATCTTATCAATCTTTCCTGATAATTAATCATTAAGACTATTTGCTGCAGGATTATTTTTGTAACAATCACTACAGTTTCATTCTAATACACCAATCACATACGTAAATATATAAAAGCGTATATACATACATATATGAATGCGGTAAATTGAAGAAGATAAAACGGCCCTATCTTGGCCCGTTTCATTACTTCCTCTCACTCGCTCGCGTTGAGCCTAATTTTTTTCAAGTGATGAAGGTGAATGATAAAGGTTCGTTCTCGTCATTTTACTAACTTCTATAATATATTACTAGCAGCAAATTTACGCAAATAATATCTTGAAATATATATATGAACAATAAGCGATAACAACAACCACATCAACCACTCAACCATTAGCGCATGTTATACAGGAACGCAACGCATCACAACCAGTGTAAGTACATGCCACGCGTTGCGGTATTTGGCGGCAATTTAAATTCACTGCAATGTTCGCATGTTGATATTGCATTGTTGAGTATGTGCGTATGTGTGTGTATGTATGTGTATATGTACATGTATGTGTGTGTGTGGTGTGTACGTTATGAGGGGCAGTGTAATGTCCCGAATGCAATCGATAGGCTTCTACAGGGATATGCATATGAATTGTGATTGCATATATATGTGTATGCATATATATGTGTAGGTATCTATTTGTATACATACACCACGTCTGTAGGTATTTTTTGATATGATTTTCGTAATGGATATATATCTATGTTTGTGTGCATGCGTGGCTGTATGTTTCAGATATACGTGTATGTTGCGTAGATGGCATACGTGTCTGCATGAAATACACGTTTTACTCGTGTGCATGTTTATACATAAGTATAAAGCAGTAGTACATTATATATGAAAATAGATTCTCTCGCATGAGTATATATTTCGTGCATGTGCGTGGGTGTAAGGCTGAGAATATGTCTGTATGTATGTGTATGTATGTATATATGCATGAAGTGTATGTTTGCATGTATATATGTATAACCGCACATCTGAGTGCATATATTATGCGTGAATGCATATTTGTTAATGTAATATTTGTAAATTGAAGAGGTACAATCAAACGATAATAAGAATAGTTTAATTAATAATAATTGAAGTAGTAAACAGTTGTAATATATGCAATTAAATGCATACTGTATGCAAATTCGTACATACATACACATACACACATACATACATACATACATACATACATACACATATGCAGATATTTATGCAAATCGAGAATTTTCAAGTGATTATTTTGATGAAATTGTTTATTATACACATCTCGTTCTGTCTGATGTGCATTCACAATTAGCGTTGCATTTGTCTTCTTGCATGCATCTATTGCAATTGCATTTGTTTTTACTCGTGCATGCACTTCATTATTTGCAGTGCAAGCTGTAAGTTTACATGAAGTTTGAAGAAATAACTATAAAATAGACATATATTGCATTTATCTAATTTAGTATTTATATATATACATTCTGATATCTTATCACTTGCGCTTCACTTCACTTTTTCACGTTATATGCTATCTTGTATCGAAATAAAAAAGATATAAATTGTAAGTAAGATAAAAATGCAGCTTAAACAATGCATGTACTACATTTGCAACTGCACAATGCTATACGTCATCATACAATTTTCTATTGCAATAAAATATAATTTTTTGAATTCCATTAAATTCCCGGATTATTTCAAAACGTTGCATTCAATCTCAATTCGTAGCACAACAAGTAACATTATTTGTTACCACTTTGATATAGTGTTTTTTTTTGTTTGTTTAAAATTTTAAAGTTAAAATTAAAATTTTTATCACTGTAATGATTTGATACATTATCAACTTTTTTTTTGTTCATTTTTCAGCTCAAAATATTTTATTGCCTTTTTTTTTTTTTTTTTTGATTGAACATTGAGAATTTAATAATTGTATGTGTCAATTTTTGTTTACTTTCCATAAAAGTGCATTCAACTTAGCCTATTATGTTGCAACTGTATTCTTGGCATATATTGCACTAAACTACAACATTCAACTTGGCCTATTATGTTGCAGTTGTATTCTTGGCATATATTGCACTAAACTATAACATTCAACTTAGCCTATTGTGCTGCAGCGTATTCTTGGCATATGTTGCATTAAACTATACTAATCTTATCTTATAATGCATTATTATCTGTGTATCATGTTGTATTATGAACATATACATGTTATATGCTTTTAGCTCAATCATGTATAGCACTATATTGTAATCCTGTCCTGCATTTGTATTACTAACATTTTTGCATATTAAATCTTATAGCAAACATTCTTTTCGATTCGTTCGTTTCTCATCGTGTGGTTGCATTAACACTTTTCAAAATAGGGAAAGTATAAAATTTTGTATGTGTGTGTGTGTTTTTTTTAGCATTATTATACTTTTATCTGATGCATATTTCTATATGAACATTTGCTTTTATGACACTTTCGATAATGCATTTTAATGAGATTTATTGGATTATATCATAACGAAATTTATTGGATTATATCACGACGATTATTGGATTATATCATAATGAGATTTATTGGATTATATCATTTTTTGTACTAGTATCCGTTTTCAGGTGTGTATTACACTGTAATGGCATCGAAGCCGAAACGGCGAAAAACGGAAGAACTGGATGAGACAGAAACGATACTTTTAGGAGATGATCAAAAACAAATTAAAAATATTTTGCTAGATTTCAAGGTTAGTTTTGTTTTTTTTTTTGTTTGTCTTTCACTGGAAAGATAAGAATCATGCGAAATATGTCAGATAGTAAGTTAAAGTTAAATGAATGATCAAAAAATGCTTCAATTATTAGAAATTATATATATTCGATTAGATTTTTTATTAGATCAAACATTTAATTAATTAATAAAAGTTCTTGTAGTTTGTAAACAAATGAGAATTACTGGAACAAGTTTGATTTTCCTATCATTACTTCTAAAGTTAATTTAAATTCTAGGTTTTAATTGATTTCCTCGGGATTTTGATTTAAAAAATATTGTGGTAGAAAGCATTATATTATCATGCTAGAATTGACCTGTTTGGATATTTAGCAAAGATTTTTGCTCATTGTATTTAATGATTACATTGTCTATGGTAGCTATTAGTTGTTTTGTGAAATTGGAAAGCTATTATGTCCATCATATGTGATAAGTATTTCAAAAATAAGATGATGTTAGCATAACAATTCAAAATGTGAGTTCGATTAATATGAATTAATAGAAATTCTTAGGAAATAAAAAAGGTTGAGGAGTTGGAATCAAAATTGAAGGAATGTCCGCGAATTGGAATTACGCTGATGACTGTCTTATGGAAATGTTCCTTGCAAAATTTTAACGAACAGTAAGTTTTCTATTTCTTTATAAGTTATTGTAAAAGAATGCATGATTTGAAAACGCATATATTGAAGCGGTTTGAAAGAGAATTGTTGCATATATTATCATTCTAAAAACAGGTTTATATTATGATAACTTCAATAACATCAAATTCGCAGCACTTATTATTATGTTTAGTAATAATTTAATGAGATAATACAATCTGAAAGTTCAGTTATACATCCATTATAGTAGTCAGGAAAAAAAATCTTTCCAATGCTTAAAATATAACATCATGTCCTTGAACTGTGATTAGGTAATTAAGAAAAACTGATATTGTTAATAATTTCTCACGATTTTCACAAAATTATATATGTATATATGTATATGGTATTTAGAAACCTGATATCATATGTTAATAAAATTTCCATTTACAGGCCACAGTGGCTGCTGATTCTAAATGATGTTCTGCGTGTTTTGACTAAAATCTATGGGACAATACCATCTTTATGCTCCGAAGTTGGTTTAACTTTCCATTTTTTATGTAGATTTCACGAATTTAATCAATTTCAAATTTGAATTCCTTGTACTTTAAAATAATCCGTACTATTAATATTTTATAGCTGGCCGAACCACCCGGAAATTTTGCAAATATTGCAGGTATGTTTGAAGTTCGCTAACTTATTTAATTACATAGTCATTACAATTAATGTATTAACTTTAAGGAGCTTGATTTATTATGTTTCAAACGGATAACAATTAGTAACACCTTCCAAATTTTGTACTTATTACATTTCAAGTGGCACAAGTAGACATCAAGCATTTCAAGTTCGCCGAAATTGAAATCCAAGAATTCAGTTTCAGCTATCATATTTGTAAGCCTGAAGCACTCAAAATTACTATTTCATATTTTGTTATAGATATCGCTTATGTAGAGCAAAATAATATCTTCTGAGTTAATCCATGTATTTTAATTGAATTTACAAATTTGCAAAAAAAAAAATCTAGTTCGGTTATTGGAAAGCGGTCCGAAGGTATCAATGGATGCAAAATGCGAAGTATTTCGTCTGATATACAATGTTGCAAGAGATCCGCGATGTATAGAACTAATTATTGAAAATACTCATCTAATAGATCGTATAGCAATGGCGATTGATCATGATATGAATGAGGTGGCGAGAATAGCCCTTCAGATGGCAAACTTGCTAGCAGTTAACAAAAATGGTATCAAGGTAAGTTTTATGTTGTTTTTTACAACTATAGAAACACCAAATATTACTTTTAACTTTTTGGCCCATAATAATGTAAATTGATAACAGTGGGATATAGGGATGAGAAACTGACTGTGATATATCGGTGATAACTCTTCAACAAAAAAAAAATTATGGATATGAATTAAAAGATTTTTAAAAAAAAATTTAGAACCATGATGTGAGATGTCTTTTTTAGATTAGCATATATTTGAATACACTTATGCGCAATTCATGTTCTATGAATTTGAAGACTGAAATTACATTTGGCTAAATTGTATGATTTGGGTGATTTAAAATGAACAAGAATACACTACAGATTTTGTTTTTACTCTAGATGAATTAATAAGTGCGGACGCCATTTTTTGGTTTTAATGATTAATTCGCTACTGAATACTTGTTCCAGTACTATAGAAATCATTTCCATAGGCACAAAAGAAAACGAAAAAAAAATCTTTCATATCCCTGGCACTATTTCACAATGTACTGAATAGTGAAATGAGGTTGACAATGCAATGAATAGTTTCGAAATACGGAAAGTGAACAAATAAAATTTTCAAAGAATATTTATCTTTTGATTAATATACAAAGCAAATTCCCAGAAATATATCTACAAAGAATGAAAATACAGATTATATTTACATGGAAGAACCCTTCATTTTTTATAAAGGAATCATATAAAAAAGCTTATAGTTAAAATTAAATATATGCAGTTATAAAAGAAAGATCATCATAATCTCTTAACATCATCATCAAGCATTTTTTAATAATGATGTTAAGAAATAATTCATGATACAAAAAAAAAGAAAAATTCAGATAAATATACATTACCGTTCTTTTTTTACATCCCATAACTTCTACTTTTTGTAATAAATTCCTGCACTCTCATTAGTTCAGTAGAAAAGCTCAGAGCAGTTTTTCGATTCTATTTTCACGTTTTTTTTTTTTTTTTTATTAAAAAAATTTTCGTACATCTGTTTTATGTTTTGGAATGAGATAATATCGGATAATCAAATAATTACTCGGTCCGTAGAAGGCATATTAGTGTAATTTCCTTATTGTTTGGTAGGTTGGAATAGAGTTACATTCGGTTTTGTTGGTTTGTGAATTTGTGGTACTTGCTTATCATGATAAGCACGAATTGCTTCTTCCGGATAATCTTTATTTGTCTGCAACAGCAATATGATATGCAATAATTCAGAAAGTATTTTCTCATAATTTACTTTGAGCAGTAAGCAGCATTACTTTTGCCTAGAGGCAACAAAGACTCCATCGATGATATGATGAATCTACAAATAATAAATGAAATGACTGAACTGCATTACCTTTGCAACTAGGCCACTGTGTGCAAGTATATTATTTGATTGTTCTTCTAGCTCTTCATCGTGATCTTCCTGCGATGCATCCTGTCCTTCCAATTTCTTCTCGTGATTTTTTTCTGTTTCCGAAATAAGTCGGATTTTCCGTGTCCTTCGTATGCCACCAGCGATTTTTTCGGCCGGTGCATGACCACCTTTTAATATGTCATTCTTATTTTCACTCATTGGACTATATAATATTCTAGAAATGAAATTTGAATAGTTTAAAATGAAACCGTGCAAAAAGATGAGGAATAACTTACTGATGCGTGTAACTGATTTACTTGAATAAAGAATAAGAGTAACACGCAAACCATACTTAAGTCAGTTATATCTTAAAATAACTGAAATATATCTTTAAATCTAACAAAAATATATTTTAGCAGAATTTTACAAGTGCATTATTGTTTTTTCATTTTATAAAGCAGGACTTATTTGTCGAGAAATGATTTTTTATGGGTATAAATTGCTGACATATTTAGATAATACTTATTTATCCATCAACTAATTTATCCAGTCGTTTATCTATTCCTTTCCCGGTTCAATCTATAATTGTTCATTTTCTTATTGTCTCTTTGCTTTGTGATTTGTCTTTGTTTAGAAAATACTATTAGTCCTACAAATAATGTAGTACATTATTAGCTGTATCTGGTTATAGTCAAATATATTTTAATTAGCTAAAATTTGAAATGTATATATTGAAATTTAGATCTAAATATTAATATATAATAGCAAGTATCAAACTGTAAACAAAACATCGCCTTCCAACCATAAATTGTCTTGTCATGGAAAAAAAGTGTCGGACGCGGCTGGGAACTGCCACCGACGTACGCGACGCGTCGCATTATTTATTATGCGCGGTCTTCGCTTCCTTTACGTAGGACGGAGTGCAAATTAAATGTCTTGATCATTCAGAATCAAATAAACATTTCGAGTAAAGTGAAGAAGAGTTTGCTAGTATCGAATAAATAAATAATCAACACAGTTTAAATTTGCATGATGTTAGAAAATCAAATTATGTGGCATATGCTTTGTGAAATGAGAAGATACATTAAAAATTGAACGGTATATCTTTTAACCAAATATCTTTTAACCAATATATATCTTTTAACAATAGCAAATAATCCTCTGACAGTTAGTGATAAAGAAACTCATTTCACGTTCATTGCATTGTAACATTGTTGTTAAATCATTTAAAAAAAATTTTGTGGAATTTTTTTGAATATTTAGGAATAGAGTGAATGTTAAAGGAAATTTTAATTTAAATAATCAAATTTGATTTATTTTCATTATGTTAGATACTTCATATTCTTTCATTTCATCTAACTAAAAAATCTAAAGATTTTAAAATATTTCAAATTTATGCCAATTTTTAGCGTTTGCTATTGTCAAATGCTGGTCTTTACTTGGGTAATTTGTTGCATCGTACAAAAGAAATGGATGATACATTTGGATTTAAAATGCAGGAGGATGTATTACAATTAATTTGTCGGTTTGTCCGCTATAAGGGTACAAAACGAATTGGACGACAACTGGCAGCAAGGTTTTAAGATTATGTTAAAAATTTTCGAAATTTTTCCCATTAAATAATTGAATATCGAATTAATTAATTTCCAAGCGACAACTTTTTTTAAGTTCCTAAATTAAGTTGAAAAACATTTGTTTCTTAAGATACAAATTCTATTCCGGCACGTTTATCTTCCACAATTCGGAAATCCGGAATGACAATTATATAGCATGATACTGATGGGAAAGTTGTTCTTATAAGAAATTGGCGTTTGCTTTTTCTTTTTGACGTAACTATAAAATTTCATTTTCTATTTCAGTAATGGCGTGAGTGTTTTGTTGGATTGTTTTTTGAAAGGCAAATGCGAAAGCTACATTATAGAAATGTGTAATGCATCATTTGAACTGCGTGAACAATTCGAAACACCAGGTTGTATAACGAAAATTGTCGAGACGCATCCACGCCCAGAATACATGTTAAAAATGCTTCTGTGCTTTGCACAGGTATGATTAGAAGAATCAGTGAAAGAGAGAATTGCTGTTTAAAGAGAATCAAAAAATAGTAGACTGGATATGATTTTTTTTTTTTTTCGAGATACAAAATGTAAGGAAGGGATGAAGATAGAATGAGTGTGAATGGAAAAAGAAATGATTTTTATTTTCAACCGCAAGCATAGGAGATCGGGTTGATTTTCGAGCGAATTTCAAATTTTTAAATCAATTAAATTTAAGGATGCATGGGGTCGAGCAGCGCTTCGCGGACACGGTGCCCTGGATATACTTGTTGATGGACTTGAAAAAGCTGATTTTTCGCAGCAGATACTGATCGTCAATACGCTTCGGTATGACGTTACTTCTTTTTTGCATTATTAGTTCTTCATTTTCGCAATTTATCATTTAATGAGAAAAAATGTTGGATGAAAAGAGACTGGGTAAGAAGAAAAGAAAGTTATAGAAGAAAAATGATGATATCCATAAAAAAAAAAGATAACAGAGTACTATTGAACCAGGAAGTTTCTTGTTTAATATTATCGGGGTTTATTTAATTTTTCATCAATACAATCAAATTTTAGATATTTTGTTCATGATGGGAGTGGACTAAGCTATTTGACATTTTCCACTAAATTTTTGGATATTGTTGTAGATCATATCAATCTTTATTTGAACAGAAATAAACGTATTTGTAGTGTAAGTTTCATTTTCGTTTCTAATCTCTTATATTTTTTAAACTTAGACATTGGTATATTTCCTAATATTTATCCTGTAGTATATAAAGTGATGTTTATCCAATATTATTTCAATTTCATATATGCGTTGTGATTTGTCGTACACTAATATATGAAAACAATATTAGCTGAGTTTTTGTGATTCTAAATTATTTCATGTGTGAAAGCTTTTTTATTTTCACACTATGCAGTGACAAAAAATTTTTTGGTATTTTATTACTGAAATTCTTCCTGTCTTTATTTTAAAACTTTCCTCAAGAAATTTGTTAATCAGTTTGTCAGTGAAATTCTTATTTTTCTTAAATATGGTCGAGTCACTTCCGAGTTATTTACTTCTTTTTACTTTTTGGTAGACCTAAATTTTTGTGTACTTTCATTCGTTATTGACATATTTCAGATGCTCCTAAGTCAAGTGGGAAATGAATGTCCAACTCACAGCAAAATAGAGCATGGTAAAACAGAATGCTTGTGTTGTAAGGTGATGGTAAAGTGTTTTAGTTTAAAACCTGAATAAAAATTAACAGGAATGATTTTGAAATATAATTTCCCAACCTTAAGCTGAGCATTATTCTGAAACTTGTAGTGGTTAGGTATGAAAACTTTTTCTTAAGTTTTAGAACACTTTAAAATAAGCAAACATTCTCAATCTGTTTTTGCAAAAGAGAAATCAATTGTAGTTGGTACCGTTTCATTCAACGAACTTTGAAGCGCTCACTCATGTTATCGACCCTGACGCATTTTCATCTAGAAAGTTAGTCGAATTTTCCTGGAGTCCATCGCAATCACCACCACCTGGAATGCGTTCACCATTGATGTCACCGAAACGAATGTCATTAATTTAATTTTTTTTCTCTTTTATTGTGTTGTATATGGAGCCAAATTATAAAACACGAAGTTATACTGAAGAGAAAAGGTAGAGCAAACTATTAATAGTAGTAAACAATGAGACTTACGACATAACGAAATGTTCAGAATATTTGAATTGTCTATCTTTTCATTTCTTTGTTAGTACAGAAATTATGTTAAATAGTATTACAAAATTATTAAATAGTATTATATTAAATAGTAGTGAGCATAATCGATCGTTATAGCTGTAATGCGAGTCACTTATTTAACTTATTTTGAAAATATAATACTAAGCTTTAATTATATTAACTGTTATATTAACTGCCGGAACACTAGCGAAAATAATGTAAACTTTTGAATATCAAAGCTATATAGTAAAATTAAACTGTTAAGCTAAAATTGCAGTTCATCGACATCGCTAATGGATGAATACATCGAATGCATGGAACATCCAACATCCACGAATGATAATAGCAGTTATTTGAATTGTGTTTCCCATGTTAGGAATACGGAGGTATATATCAATTATTAATCTGTTTTATGAAAATTGCTGTCAGCAGTTCTGTGATTATGCCAAAAGTATAATCAAAAAAAAAAAATGTTGGATAAAAAAAATGATTTACTTTGAGATTAAGCTTTATTTAAACTTTATTTTCTATTGCAGCATGTTACGATGTTTGAAGCATCTTTTTCTTTATATTTAAGGAGAATAATTTTTTTGAGTAGTAATTTTTGGAAATAAAGTGTAAAATATCTGAATTATCCAAGAATATTTCGGTAATGACAATCTTTGCAGATAAGATATGGTTTAATGTTAATGAAAGTTCGCATAATTATATATATGATTATATCAATAGATTATATTATGTTATTGTATTAGCCTGTTTTAGCTCGTCGTTGGTGAATTGTATATTTTGGCTTGGTTATCGCACAGCGAGTCTAATATGAAACGGTTAATTACATCAAAAGTAACTATTACATATTTTCTGTGAAAAAAATAGCTCAAAACTTTTTTTAGAAATAGCACGAAATAATAACTTGGATTGAAAAGCAAGAACTTAAGAAGTTTTCCAAGAAGTAAAGAAAAATACGTGCGATAATAGAAAGTAATACAATTTATCTTATTTTATAATGTATCGTTTAAAAGAGTGCAATTTTTTAGCTATACTTGATATGTCTTTTTTTCTCAGATTGTCAGCACCTTACTGCGATATATCTCTGAAGCACCGTCAATGGTTTCCAAGGCACCACGTACAATACGAAGAATTTTTCGGCATCGTTTAGCAGCAGAAAATTTGTCTCGTTTAGAGTTGCACACTCTTGTCATACATATCCTAATGACACGAAAATGTGCAGTTGGAAGGCATGCTTCTTTATTGTTCGGTTTATCCTAATCCACATTAGCTTGTTAATTCATAATATCGAAATTGCCAATTGATTGAATTCCAATTTCGAAAACTCTTAGCGATTGACGTTATTTGATCTTTTTGTTTTTGTTATTATTTTTTTTTCATCTAGATGAAATAGCTGCTTCGCTTAACTTTTCTCTCTATTTTTAGATATGAATGAAATTTTTTATTGAAATTTGGAGATCATAGTTTAATGAAAAATTATTTTTTATCTTAAACTTTTGATTTATTATTTATAACAATTAGCATTTAAATATGTTCCATCTAGAAGTAACATTGGATAGCATACAGTGTGTATTTTTTCATTTTTTAAAAGTTTAAAATTGTCTGGATTTTTAGACGAGTTTCACAATGTTCAGAATGTGCAATAAGAACTGATTTTGGTAACGCTTTGTTTGGAAGAATTTTCATCTCATATTGATGCACCATTTGGATTAGAAGTACTTAAAAATATATACAAATCAAATGATGAAACTGAACAAATGAAAGCTTGCATTGCAACATTACATCTCGTTAGGTATCTTTTTCATGCATCATTATGTATGGGATAGAAGAGAAGGATTGGATTTCGTATCGTAAATTAGAGATATTGAATTGTGGTTGAGAGAAATTAATATGAGAAAGAGAAGAATGCCCAACCTCTTTGATTTAATTTTCAATCAAAACTGAAATTAGATTATATCTATTTTCTTAATAGTATTTGTTAGAAAAACATGCTCATTATATGCTTTAAATAATACTAATGTTTAAAATACAGTATTTAGTATGGTTATTTTATTATTTACGCTATTTATAATCAAGAAAGAATTTTTCCATGAATAAATTTGAGTTACCTGAAGCGATTTTGGATTACATATGCTGTTATGAGCATAAAGACTTTATCGATATTGAGCAATAACTTATATAAGTAGAATAATGTTTGTTTGTTGTTTTCGATGTTATGAGAATTTTTTTCTCAAATCATAATCTTTTAAATCTTAAAACAAATCGTAATCTTTTAAATCGTAAAACATGATAATTTTTCTCAAAATAATATAATTCTGAAACATTTTCTAGAAGAGTTGATAACTGGAAACGGATGCTAGTGACTCATAAACCGGTTGAGCGCCTTTTAGCCAAATTACGTGAAATGTTGGTTGATAGCAATTATGAAGAAAATTGGAAAATAACAACATATTCTGAAGGGGTACATCTTTTTCTCTCTCTCAAATTCATTTCATGCTAAAATATATGACAGAGAATAAAGATCTTAGCACAAGATTTTTGAAAACAAATATACAAGAAGTTATGTGTGATCCAGATTTTCTCTTTGTTTAGCAAATAGATTCTATAATATTTATTAGAAATAAAGCTCTTTTTAGATATCATTATGGTTAAATCATGACTTTAATTACTAATGAATAGCTATATGTTTCTTTCAGCAGAAATATGCATGCTGTATCGACGTATAAGTCTGCTATCATAGTTACAATAATCAATTGATGTCATTGAGGTTAGCAGAACCGTTTAGCTATTCAAACAGTTCTATTGACCTCATTGATATTAGTTTATTGTCTACTGATTAATTATCAAAATTATTTAGTAAATATCTTTTATTTTGGGTCAAATTAATTTTTTTTCAGCCTACGCTGATTCGTCAAATTTTGGTTGCTTTATCATTTTTGATTCCATCAGATGTATTGACGAATTCATTACACGCTATCTGTGATGATCTTTCAAGTTACATCACTAGAGATATGCCACTTAATAAATGTATTGTAAAGGAAGCAACTTTACTGTCAAGAAAGATCGCGACAACAACATCTGATTTACCAGAATTCATCAAATTTAAATATGGTAAATTGACAGAAATTGTTCCAAAAAAATGTTTATGTGAAGCAAGCGAATATTTTCGGGTGAATTCTTTATCATTTTATTAAGATTCAATTTTATGGTATTGTAATCAGCGCATAAATATCGAGGTAATTGAGTAACTCAATATAGGAGATTACTTTTTAAATTTGGCAATAGAAACATTGCTATGACTATAAACACTGATTTTCAAATGGGCCACATTTTATAAATATATCGGTAGTTTCTTATTTTCTACCTTCAGTTTTTCGATATCATTGATACTATCTAATACTTTCTAATATTTCGTTTATTTGTGGATCTAGAAATCTTTAAAACCGATGGTAATTCCATTAGTTTCGCCCAAGATGAATTATCTGTTTCCTGATTAACAATGCTTTTTCGATTTTATAATGATGAAATGCTTTCAACCCTTTATTTTGACGGATTATTTGTTTTTTCAAGTTGGTCTTTGGAAACATAAATTGGCTTTCAGGGTATGTTTGGGAATGGATTTTCGGAACAATTTCGGGATACATTTGAATTTGACGAAGAGGAGGAACAATGTCCGTTCCCCTTATTCTCCATTTTTTTGCATTATTTAAGTGGTTGCGGCAAGTCATGTGTTAGAATAACGGAAAATGATGTACCGGCTTTGCTAAAGGTAACCAACTCTTGTATATTTTTAAATCATTCTGTCGTTGTAACTTGCTGCGTTGGTCATGCGCAGTTCTGGATTTGATCCTTAGCAGCATGAACTAAATTGGTTGAATCAGTGTTTTATATTAGATACAAAAAAAGAAAAAATAGATAATCTATTAAAATATAGTAATCTATTAAAAATATAGGTGTACCATTTTTGCAATTTCGAAAACTTTCTCTTTTTTTTTTTCTATACCTGATACTATTTTGCGAGAATCCACAAGCTGAAAAATAAATGCCTGAATTTCTTTCCATAAATAAATAGTTAGGATGGAAAGTATTGCAGTTATCAGATCGCTACCTGTGCACAGGAATAAGCTCCAAACTATTAGCATACGAAAGTCCACTCAGAAATTTGATCAGTGGTGAAACACTGCCCAAATTATCTGGAAGTCATGCTCTCTCACTGGAAGTGATACATTAATGTATTGAGAGATGCTTGCATAAGCTACTTACTCAGGTTTTTTTCGGATAATTTAATTAGATTTAAGTTATTTATGAATAAAGCTTTAATAATTATTTTTTAAAGATTTTTTCTACTGCTGAATTACATTATATAGTTGTGATAGAATAAAATAATATATATACACTTTTTATAAATGATTTAATGACTTATTGATGTTATGGGTAAATCTCCAAATAGATATATTGAGAATGACGCTATCAATGATCAGATTTTGAAAAGATCTTTCGATTTCAGGGGTTGTACAGAAGAACAAATGTTTAAAGCGCTTAAAGTCGTTGCTGGTAATCCTGTTGCAGTAAACGCGTTAATGGAAATATTGCAGGCATTTTTGATGGCATACTGTCGACGAAGGAAAATCAAGTATGAAGAGAGAGCAACTTAAACTTTCCATTCAAGAAGTTTAAATGATTTTCTGTTTAAATTCCTGAATTAATTATTCTATTTATTGAGGTAGTTATGGCTATAATTATCACTTAAATCTGCTGTAAACAAAAATAAGCTTTGAATAGTAAATTTATTTCAACGAGATATTCTCAGTTGTTGCTACTTGATAAATTAAAATGGAAAAAAAAGAAAGAAAAGGCAATAAAGGATTCTCGGGTAAAAAATATTTGAATATTTTTGCAGTATCATTCTTTCTTTAGAATATTATTTCTGTTATAATAATTCCATAGATAAGCAAAATGCAATAACGAATAATGTTGCTTTAACTAAAAAGCTACTACATGTTTTGATTAAGACCTTGGTTTAATGACTAGCTATAATGAGTGATTACTTAATGTATGCCGTTTCATTGAAGTAATATTATGCATTCTTGTATGAGACGATTTCACTCTTAAATAGAATGAAAGCAGTTGAGTATTTACCACAAAATTTTAATCGTAACAAATGAACTGCATGAAATCTCTGATTTTTTTTTTGTTCATTATCTTTTTTCATAAGATATGGATTGCTCGGCTTAACGATTATTTGAAAATTATTTGTTATTCTAAATAAATTATTTTTACAAACTAAGATATATATGATACAATTTTCATCCTTAAATCATCCTTTTCATCTAAAAGTGTAATTATAATAATAAACATTTACTTGTCCCAAAAATTTAGTCGATGAATTGTTGAGCCTTTCAGATGGTTTATTAATATAAATCTTGTACATAAATTCATTCTGTAAACATTGATAATTCTGTAATTAATTATTCTATTTATTGGGGAAATTATGGATATAATTAAATTACTTTTTTTTATTGCATTATTTTATTAATGGTTGCATATATTAATGATTAGATTACTTAGATTTTGGCAAAGGATTAATATCACAGAATTTATAGAAGATAGTGTGAGCTTAAAATAACACTTGAAAAGCAGTATTTTCGAGATTGCTACTTCATTAAGTCTTGTTTTGATTCCCGTGCGTTATTTATATTTAATATTGCTTGTTATGCATATGTTTTATACTTATAAATGCATGAACATTGCTCATTGTTTAATAGATGAAATGATTTTCTACTATAAATATTTTTATTATAACAAAGATTAATAAAATTTCTAACTTTCCTCTAATATACTCATTTCATATAAGAAAATTTAATAATGAAAAAGTTAATTATTTTGAAAGGATTTGTAAAACAAAGATCATAAAATGGAGTGGAATTTTGCATGGAACATCTGCAAATTTGATAATACTAACATTTTTTTCATTATTCCTTACAGCAATACTGTGGAAATAGCAGCATTTTTATTCATAACATTACGGATATCTTACTTGCTTCGCTATTGTCGTAATTGATAAGATATTTAATCAGTGAGATCAATAAGATCTTTAACGCTATCCAGAAGATTTTTTTTGGAATTATTGCAATAAAAAGTATATCCAATATTCAACTATTAATTTCTGTGAATGCCATCAACGTCATCTTCTATAAAAGGATGCATAGAATCGTTTCAGATTCTTAGAATCTTAGAGTCATTTCAGATAAAATGTAGCGAGATATATAAAACAATTACTTACTAAATTCTTCCTCAACTTATTATTATTATCGAACAATATCAGATCAAACAAAAAAAAATCATTATTTCATCATTTGTCTATGAAGGTTTAAATAATCAAAGGAAGATAAATGATAATAATTTAAAGTAAATCACTTCCAATGTTATGAATAATGATTAACGAATTGAATATGATTAATCAAATATCAGATGCCAATTAACATTGAATTTCGTATTCATGAAAAGAGAAATTAATGTTTACAATGAAAAAAAAAAATGTTGATATCAAATCTCGATAATACTGAACATTATGTAATTTAAAGTAGATGATAAAATTCAATTAATAGAAGTATTTTTCTTTGGGTGAAGAATAAATTAAAAAATTTAGCGTCTCTCACATATATCTCAGAATAATGTTATTGTCAAGAGATTAACTAACTTTATTTATTTTTTCAATCACAGAAATGAAACAATGATGATAACTATTGTAATTTTATCAGTCTCATTCATTTTTTCAATCATAGAAATGAAACAATAATGATAATTATCATAATTTTATCAGTCTTTATTGTAATAGATGGTGATATTATTGATATGGAAAATTCAACTAAAGCATGAAAACGAAAAAAATTTTATTCATCATGAGATAAACATAATATAAAAGATCTGTTAACTGAACTAAATCAGCATAAAATACTTGATCACAGAAAATATTAAATTCTAATACATAGCCGATAATGTTCACAGTTGAAATTTAAACAACTGATATTATCAAAATTGAAATAATCATTGATGCTATTAGAAATTTAAATGTTTTATTAGTAATTAATCATTAATTTTATTATTCGTAAAATGATTATCAGCTACTAATCTAACCCGGATAGTGAAATTGTTATCACAAAATAGCTAAAGGACTTTTATTATACGATTTTGTGGCATAATAATAATTGCCATCAAGTTGAAATTTGTTTTAATCAAATCCGTAGTTTATCTAACATATCTTAAATCTATACTAATACTGCAAACTGATTATCTTTGATAATGATACTGCAAATTGATTATTTTTGATATCTTGTATTATACGATTTTGTGTGCATAATAATAATTGCCATCAAGTTGAAATTTGTTTTAATCAAATCCGTAGTTTATCTAATATATCTTAAATCTTTGAAGTTAAAACAAGTTTTCACCATTCGTATGATGGGAATTGTTCAAACTGCCTTTTCAAACAAAAAAACGAAATATTCATTAATGAATTCCCTAATCAGATAAGATTCATTTTTGCTATAATTTTTAAAATATTTAACTTTCTTCAATCAGGAATGTCGAAATAATCGAAACATTTTATGATATATATATGTCGAAAAATTGATATAAATAAATCATTTTGTAATTTAAAATTATTTTGATTTATATTTTCAAAACTTATTAATCATTTCTTCAAATATAATATTTCCTTATCTTATCAGTTTTGTAAATTATATAAACATCTTTTAGCTATCTATCAATTATCAATACCAGTATTTTGTCAAATTTCAGTAAATATTTCCTTCAAATAGCAGTGATTAGTTGCAATATGATATCAATATGATATCAAATTCTCGAATATCTGTAAATATTTACAAAAAATAACTTCATCTTTGATTCTCGAAATCATAAAATACTGTTGAAATATTATATGCATTTTAATTTTAACTTAAAAAGAATTGTTATCTATTGAAATTTATCATTTATCCTTTCTTTTTGCTATTTTAGATCTTAATAACAACAATTTCGGGCAATCTGCCGGAAAAATATTTACCCATTTGCTATATTTCAACGACATTATTATTTCTATATCGTAGCATCGAATAAAGAATCATCGCAGTAAATTTTATCGCAATTAATTAAGAATAAGAATCATCGCAATTAATTAAGGATATGAATCGTCGCATTAAATTTCGCAACAAATTTCATCGCAATTAATTAAGGATACGAATCATTATCCTTAATTATAATATATTCCGTATATTAATATGGTATAAAAAAGAAAAAAAATCTATAAACTAAGCAAACAAAAAACATAGAACAAATTCATAATTTATGTTTAATTAATTATACATAAGATTAATTATCGTCGTAAAACATAATATGATATATTAGATATGCAATATATGAAATAAGCTACTGTTTAACTTAAACTTGAAATAAACTAATATTCAATTTAATGATCGATATAAAAATATACAATCATTGCTTTATCATTATGTGATAAAATTTCTGCTACAGCAATAGTAACAAGTATAATAATAGAAGATACAAATTATTGATTTATTATAATCAAATAAATAAAACGGAAAATGATAGATGAAAATGAACGATTCAAATTACTGATTAATTTATGATATTTAAAATGATATTAAACGAACAAGAATTTTTTTACATTAAATAAATGAACATAAATCTTGCATACAAATTCATTCATATAAACAGTGATAATACTTTTGTTGATTTGATTTTAACTAATTGTTTTATCATCTTGTGATAAAATTTCTGTTGCAGCAAGCATTCATTTTGAAATTTTCAGATTATACATGCATTTTTGGATCAGTGAAATCCACCAAGATGATCTGTAATTGTAAATTTAATTTGAATTATTGGATTTGATTATGAACGACAATTAATTAAAAAGATTTAAAAAAAAAGCTACTGGTTTCACGGATAGGTAAATCGATAAAAATGAAGTTGTTTTTGAACTTTTATCATTTCAAGTTCTATCAAAGTGATAAGACTGTTCAGTGTAATTTGATACGGTATCTTTGTATAGTAATTGATATGTTAACACGAAAGGAATTTTCGCTGATCAATGCAGTAAAAATGCGATATATTTTATTGCTTTCTTTTTTTATTTTTTTCTAAGATTTTTGTTTGTTCTTTTTTTTTCTTCTCTACAAGAAATAAAGAAGCAAGTTCTGGATATGGAAGAATGATAAAGTTTTGATGATTAGCTTGGATCTTCAGTATAAGTCAAGAATTCACTTTATCGATCCATCAGCTAATGGTAAATTTAATTTCATCCATAATTGCACTTTTTTTCTAATTATCATCCGCCTGATACATCTGGAGTTAGCGGAAGTGAAGGCTAATCTTTTATGAACATCTGTACCATTCAGTATTTTGATATAATTTCACACTTTCAATTTCTTAATTTCATGAGTTAAAATTCAAGATATGAATGCTGAAAAATATTAATGCCATAATACATTCAAGTTAGAATTTTAGAATGTCAAATTTTCTTAAACTTTTTCCTATCTGATTGTTAACGCTTTCTTTCTGAATTTATCTTTTGCTATTGTCACAATATTAAATTTTTTATTCGCAATAAGGTAATTGTTTAAAAATATATAAAATATAATCCTTAATATAAAGAATCGAGTTTTTTGAAAAAAATTACGAAAGGAGTAAAAGAAGTCAAATTTTGATATTTAATTATGAAAGAGTAAGCAAAATGTAGTATGTGAAAATAATTGAGGAAAATGAATTCGAAAGTAATAAAACTCAAAATGGACAAGCATAAAAATATTATTTGTAATTAGAACTTCTCTTCTCTAACATGCCACATTTATTTTAATTAAAAATTCATAATTTTCCATTATTTCATTCCTGATTCTTTGACTTGCGAAATAATCGGCGAAGTTCCTTCCTTACATCTTCACTCATTTCTTCCATAATTTTAGCTCGTTCAGCCTTCAAATGTTGCAAACTTTCGTAGGCTTTTTTGGCTGCTGACGAAAGATTGTTTACCTAAAAATATATTCAGTACAAATCCATTTTAATAATATTATATCAGCACCAACAAAAAAATTTGTAATATAATGATTAAATTTGATTAGAATTTAATCACAGATTTTAATTGAAATAATTATTCCAATCATTCCTCTCATAGATTATGATTAGAATAATTGACAATATTGATAAAAAAAAAAAAAACTACTATCATCTATTTCAAATCTTTAAAAATATTTAAACAATAAAAATTTGTAATAATATTGAAACATTTACTTTCTCTTCGAATTCCTTTTTTTGACGTTCATGCTCTTTTAAATGTTGCTTAAATTCAGCGAGCTGTTTTTTATTTAAGATTTCTTCAGCTAATTTACTGCAAATTTTTTAATTAAGATAATTGAAGAATGGCAAAACTCAATACTTAATTTTAGCATTTCGAATAATTTTGATGAATGAATAAATAATTAAATTCCTTTTAAATTTAAAAGGAAAAAATTCGTAAATTTGACTGATTTTTTAATTCCAAATCAGTGAAATTTTAATTTGTATATTCTTCAAACTTATATAGCAAGAAACATAAGCAGAAATTTTAATAGCTTCCTTATTTAAATATCTTTTTTTTGTACTTATTTGATTTTTCATTTCAAAAAGATTGTAATATTCGTCATTAAAATTAGACTGGATAGTGCTGATTACTAATTATTTCATTTATATGCTTAAATCAAGAAAACTTTAAGTTGCTAATTTTCGCTTGAATCTCGATATTGATTATCAATCATTTCCTTGTCTCTAAGCATTATAAAGATCCATGAATTTACAAATTGATTATCAATCACTTCCTTATCTTAAATCCATAAATTTACAAATTGAAAATTAAACCTTAATTCTTGCTTTTTCATATCCTGATTCAAAGTTCTATTATATATGACAGTTCGAAACATCTTTTTCACATTTGGTGAAGCATTTTTGAGAAATGATGGTACTCGGCCAAGTGCCATTGCTCGTACATCGCTTGGCATATTGTCGATCTGAATTTACACAGACAAATCTTAAAATTATATTTTTTAAATTAAAATTATGAAGCTATATTAAATTCGATATAGGAATTTTTCAAATGATAAAGATAATGAAAGTATTCCTCTTGAAATTATCAATATCAATTTTTTATCAATTACTAACTAGAATGTCTAGTAATATAGATTGTTTTTCTTATTTTAATAAATAATAATTTCTCGGAAAAATTTCATCATATAAGCAAAAAAGTTCAAATCTTTCTTTCACTTTTCTTTTTTCCTAATCTTCGATATCGCATAATCATTCCAAAATAAGCTTTATTAGGAATTAATGAAAATATGCTAAAACTAACAATTTCTTGCGTTTCGCGTCTCTGATCAGTGCAATCATCTCCTGATTTATAATCTTTCCATATTGATAAAATTTCTCGATTTTCAGGTTCTGGCAAATCACCAATAAATGGTGGTATACCACAATGTTTGGATGAGCTCTAAAAAAATAATTCAAAATTAATTTAATGATAAAGCAGGTAATGTAATATGTTGATTTTTGTTTTATAGCAAAAACGAATTGATTTTTTTGAAAAAAAGTTATTTGAATAATAGATTATGCTTGAAATAATCTTTTATATTTCAAAAAATATCATTAACAAATGCATTATTGATAGATGTGGATTTCTGATCGATAATCTTTTTTAGATGATTTCATATTCCAATATTCAATTATACAATCCGATTATAAATCACTCATATTTCGACATAATCCGATTTTTTGATGATTGAAATTATGACAGTATAGTGATAATGAAATAAGATGATAATAAAAAATATGATGATAACAATAAAAATAAAATTATACTGTCATAACATTAAAAATAAGAGAAATGAATTACCGCTGCTTCGACGAAGAAATATGATGAAGACAAAGATAACAAAACTAGGACGATTGATGCTATCATAATTTGAGATTTTTGCTTTATCCTGAAAATTTTCACAAATTTATAAATATTTGCAGTTATGTCTTAATTTTCAGATTAACATATCTAAGAAAAATATAAGTATTTTCAAAATCTGATTAATAATACTTTTTCTTTCAATTATCACATCATACATTAAAACGGAAATTTTCCTTAAATGAATTAAAAAAAAATGTAAATTTAGTAAATTAAAATAGATTAGCTAGAAAATAATTTAATTATAAAGATTATTTGCTCTTTACTTTGATTAATATATCAAATTTTAGCATATCTAATTTTTCTTAAATTTTAATTTTCTCAATCATCATTTTTTTTTTCATCCGAATTTTTTCGTGCTTTTCCTTACAATCTACAATTTTCTTACTATTTTTATTTTTCCATATCAAATTAATATTTTAAATTTGAGAATTTATCTATTCTCTATTATGACTTATTCTGATCATTTATTGATATTTCACCATAAGTAAAAATTTAATCGCAAAAAAATGCTTACTTCATGTGTAAGTATAAATCTAACGAATTAAAAAAAATTAATAAAAAAATATATAAAAAAAGAGATAACAAAATAGTAATAAAATATATAAAACTATCAATCAATTGATTAAACAGAGATAACAAAATAGTAATAAAATATATAATATTATCAACCAATTAATTGATCAAATAACAAAATAATAACATAGAAACAAAGTATATAAAACTATCAATCAATTGATTGATCAGAGATAACAAAATGGTTGATTTCATAGTAATATAAATCTAGCGCATTAAAAAAAAATTAATCAAAAAATATAAAAATATTAATCAATCGATTAAACAGAGATAACAAAAATAGTAATAAAATATATAAAATTATCAACCAATTAATTGATCAAATAACAAAATAATAACATAGAAACAAAGTATATAAAACTATCAATCAATTGATTGATCAGAGATAACAAAATAGTAACGTAGAAGGATGGGAATGTAACTTTTTTCAAACATACGAATGTAACAATGTTGACATATTACACTTATAATATCTATTGATTATTTCAGTCTTTCAAAAGAATTTGAAATTAAATAATCCAAACAAAAATAATATTAAAATTAGGTTTAAATTAAAAAATTCAAAATTTAAATTATATAAATTTTTAGCAAAAATGTTAATTAACATCGGGAAAAGTTAAAACGACATTATTTCATCAAATATTTCCTAAATAATAACCAAAAAAAAAAAAAAAAGGCAAACAAGAAATATATGAAAAACAAGTCGATAGGAGGAGGCACAGACATTTCAATTATTGATTTTAATTTTTTTCATTTTCATTTGGCCATCAACATCATCTCCTTTAGTAAATAAATGGAGTAAAACTCGATTTAGTAAAAGTCCATTTATTTGAAGAGTTTTTTAGACTTTTAACAATTTGAATGTCACCTAATAAGCAGATAGTAAGTAACTAATTTATATTTATATGTTAAAATATTTTGATAAAATTTGCAGAGTAAACTCATGAATTTTTTTTTTTCAAATATATATAAGTAAAGTCCAGAGTGATAAAAACTTTGATTATATTAATATTAATGTATGTACAGAAAGCATAGCATGAATAAGTTACAGTAAAAAAAAGAATTAAAAAATAAAATTAGTCGGAAATAAAATGTAATATATGAAAGGATGACAAAATGAATTTAAATATACATGTCAGAAAGACTGAATAACAATTTTATATAAAATACCATACCAAATTACATTCTATAATCCATCAGAGATTATGCACTTTTTTTAATCCTCTTATCAAATCAAAAATTCAACCATAAAGGGAATCGTAAATGTAAAGGGAAGAGAATGATCGAAATACAATTTTTGAAATGTAAAATAATTCATCTAACTTTCGTAATTTTTTAAGCCATAAATCAATTAATCAGAAAAGTAATATTATTCCAAAAAGAATGCAAATTTACAGACAAATATCAATTCAATTTCATAAACTATAAAATAATATTGAAGCTATCTAGTAAATAAAATTTCAAGTCAAATATATTGCATACTAAACATTTATAGTGAAGTACCTTTTATCATGACATTACATACATCAATTAAATGTCAACATTAATTTAGATTTGACGAAAAAAAACAATAATCAACAATTAACGAGATTACTTGAAAGCATTTGGTTTTTATTGGGAAAAAAAAAGCCGAAATAATTTTGATAAAATTATCAAATATAACAAGAAACTCTTATCTCGAATCTTATCATTTATCCAATTCTAATGCATGTAAATTTCTTCAATTCAAATTCTATATTTTAAAGCATCTTTCAAATCTATGTCTTCAACATCTAGTCAATTAATTTACACATAAATTCATGTATTTTAAAATTAAGTTTATATTTAATGATTTATGTAACATTTAAAATATGCTTTGCATACATAGCTATTTTCATATTAAAAGAAATTAGATGATATTCTACGCCTGTAAATTTTCATTCTCATCTTTATATCCAAATTGATATCATGATATATCCAAATTGATATCATGATATATCCAAATTGATACCATGAATATATCCAAATTTATATCATGATATATCCAAATTTATATCATGATATATCCAAATTGATATCATGATATATCCAAATTGATATCATGATATATCCAAATTTATATCATGATATATCCATCTATTCACATATTTTATTCAATTAAATAGTATCAGGAGGGATCCCTCTATATTTTTTATTCAATTAAATAGTATCAGGAGGGATCCCTCTAGTATTTTATTTTTTCTCTTGACTGACTATAAAAGACCATAATTTATTTAACGCAGCCCCTTTTGCTTAATATCTGGACTAAGAGGATTTCATTCTCATTCAATTCTGTCTTCTGTACTATTTACTAATAAATAAAGATTTCACACTTTCTACTATGTAAGGCATTTTTATTACTACATTCAAAGACTAACCCCTCCTAGATACATAAAGTAAAGGTTCCTTTCCTATGAAGACTAGCCCACATTTCCGTATTAGACTAAGTTCAGATGAAGGTTCGCTTCAATAAAGTTCAAGAAATCCATAGCAAAATTATTGGTATCATAACTCGGGAATAACTTCCATAATAATTGAAGTAGTATAACAGTAAACGAGAGACTACAAAGATTTTTGAAGATATGAGAAGAATGGATTTGACTTCATTGGATCAAATACTGACTCCAGAAGAAATCCATCAATAAGAGGCAGGAATATTTGGCACTCTCGAAACAACCAAAAGGAATGGAAAACAGTGCATTCAATAAATCTCGGCCAAATCATAAAGATGATAAGAAGATAAATAGCCGATGATGAAATATGTATTTTAGAATTAATAAGTGAAAAAAAGAAAACATAATCTTAAAAGTATATAAAAATAACTCAGAGTTAATACTCTAGCACTTGAATCAAAGCGTAACAGAAATGTAATAATTCATCAAAAATAGTCATCAAAAAATAGCAAAAATAGTGAATTTGTCGCAATTACCACTGCTCACATTTAGTATTAACCCAAATCTATAGGAAGGATTCTGAAATGGTTTTGATACTGCAATACATCTTCAATGCATTCCGAATGTTCAAACATTAAATTATCTTTTTGCATATTCCAAAGGAAATACTTTGCAAGTATAAAGGAATATGACATAACCCAGAAAAATTTAAAAATTAAAAATAATAACTGAAAGGGAATCACCGGTTTGAATACTGGAAAAAGTTTATCAATAAAACGAACAAGAACCTTGGTCAATAATAAGCTTAGAAACTTTCTCGGAAAACTTTCCTTAACAAATGAAGAAGTAATGAGAAGATGATCGTTAAAAAATAAGCACTAATAAAAATAAATTAAATTCTTACCTTGCTTACGATATAATGAAACCTTCAACTTGACAGTAATTATCGAAGATATGTATTTGAAAAAAAAAGTAAAGCAAAGAAATCTTGCGCATTTTATAACAAAGATCACCGGGATAATCAATATCAAACATATCAAATAAAAAATGAAACATTTGATAAAAATTAATACTTGTTCGAATTGTCTTAAAACTGCATATATGATAATTAATTGCACAAAGAGAAAATGCTTCTGTTTCCAATACACATGATTCCATACTTCAGTACTATGCAAATATAACGAAAAAGACAAAATGTTGAATGAGAGAGGAAGAAACTTGACCGACTCTGTGAATGTTATTACTTCATACAAAAAAATAAACAAATCAAAAGGATAGCAAAGTTTTACTCTTATGTAGAAAAATAAACATCGTCAACCGCTTATACCTAAAATTCAAAACCAGGCAATAACACTATTTCATACCGGCTTGGAATCATTATTTATTTGAAGAAATTCAGGATGATGATTAAATTTAGAAGCAGATGAAAAATCTGCTATCTTGAATTAAATCTAGTTAGATGAGAAATACGATGAAAATTTCTCTATTTAGCTCTTCAGTACTTAACTTCATCTCATTGTTATACAATATTAATTGACGTAAAAACTACATATTCAAGAACTATATTTCTTACAGTTAACGTCATAAATATTTGACGAACTCATTTTTTCATATGATTGGCAAATATGTCTGCTATTTTGAATTAAATCCAGTTAATATGAGAAATTAGGATATTGGGAACTTTCTTATATATTTATCGAAGATGACCATTTTTCCGGATTTATCCAATTTAAAGACAGTTGTAAGATCAGGATTCAAGTTAATTTAATAAATACCAGAGTTGCTCCGAATTAGCTGGAAATGGATACATAAAAATATTTTTTTAATACCTTATTCAATTTGGATATCGTGCAAATATCGGATAAAGAACAAGGTATGCCAACAATTGTATATACTTTTTCTGGATGTAGACCAATTTTGGAAGTTAGAAGTCATATGTATGCAAGATAAGAATTATATCTTTGCAAAAATTAACAGACGATACCGAGTATCACAACCATGGAAAAAAATTAATTTCAAAATTAAATAATAATTTTAGGTTGTATTTTTTTGAAATGATAAGCGTTTACTGTTTATATAAAACGAAATAAATAGTCAGTGATCAATTTGCAATCCAATATTATTGAAAACGTAAATGATGAAACAGATCAACAAATATATTCATTATTTATCACATCACGAAATCATAATTCCAAGTAAATATACCAAAAAACTTGGAATTGTTTATGATGCTTCAGCACATCTTAAAATAATGAAAAATCTTAACCACATTTTATATCGAATTCCTATTATTTTCTCGATTTAGCAGAATTATTACTCCGTCTCCGAACAGTGGAAAATATTATAAAATATTATAGCTTATATAGAAAAGGCCTTCTTATAATTGGAGTTACTCTCGACAAATAGGAATTGCACACGATTTTTATAGTTATGGAATATTACAGGATAGGTTATAAAGGATGATCTGGTATATTAATGATTCCGTTCGGGGCAATATTCTTCTCCGTTTATTATCTGCTACGCTTAATTAACATCTGGAGAATTATGAAAGTGAAACTGCTCGTGAAACCAAAAAGAAAAAATCTTTATATCGATAATATTATATTAACAATTAAAAGAACCAAAAAGCTTTAAGCAAATATGAAGAAATGAAATAAATTTTTTAAGAATGCATCGATGAATATACGAGAATTTTTTTCATGTAATAAAAAATTCAATACTTAAATACCAGAATTTGTTGAAGTCAAATAAAGAAAATTCTAGACAATCAACTACAATCCATACATATCTTATCAAAAAAAAACTTTAAAACTATGAATCGAGCAAAGAACCAATGAAGAAATAGATCGTAACAATTCATCGTTTCTCAATGCGATTCACTAGGATTTTAAGTACTAATAATGATATCATTTAAATTATTCCTCCAAAATTTCTAGAAGATGAATATACCGTGGGATCAATCATTATGAAAAAACTCAAACATGAAAATCTCTTATAAATTTGTAGCCAATATAAGTCCAGGAAATTCTACATTTGATTATCACTCGATCTATCACAAAACATATTCCACCGCAGTATATGCAAACCAAGGTGCAAAAATAACCTTGATTTTCACCAAATCACGAATAGTTTCAATTAAGGACATGATAATACCGAAATTAGAACTTTCTCAATACGAGAAATTACCGAGAATTGTGCAAAACGAAGTCGAAGAAATACGAATGTCCAAGGTTCCATTTTGATACATTTTAAGTGAATGTAATCTTATGGGCATAGCTATAAAAGAAATTTCACCAATTCAACTAGCAAATTTCAAATTGTGATGGATAGGATCTGAATAGTTAGAAGATGAAGAATGAAAATAGCTTTAATGAAAGTATTGACATTCATCAAGAGTACGAAAAGAATGTAAACGAAGAAGATGAAAAGATATAGGCACAGTAGTTCACAAGAAATATCATCAGTAAAAAATGAATTAAACTTGTAGACGAAAATCGATTCAGCAAATAATAAGAATCCAAATCATCATATGAATATGAATTTGTCTTAGAACTATTATTACCTAGAATAAGTTCGAAAAGATAAATTATCAGTGAAAGAAATGAAAAAAATATAACTTTTAACTATAAACAATAGCAAATAGTACAAGGTATTATCTTTCAAGGTATAATCAAATAATAGAAATTATTATACAACAATATCACAAATAAATACATCATGCTGATATTTTCAATATAACTTCTAAATTAAGAAAATTCTACTGAATATCTAAAGGAAAATAATTCAATGATATTTATATCAAATAACAATAACAATAATCAAGATGAATTTATTATTCACAAATTAGAGAAGATACAGAAGGAAAATTTATCAAATATTGGTCATATATTTTAGAAATTCATGATACATATTGAGAAATATGAAAAGATGAATACTTGAATAGTTTAAGAGAAAGCGAACAAATAGAATACAAATCTCATAGAAGTATAGAAATAAGAATCTCTTTCGAAGAAGTTGGATTAATAAACAAGACATGAATTCCAAGCAGTATTTGGAAATTAGTAAAAAATAAAGAAAATATAAGTATCGATGGAAATATAAGAAGTGGTCTGATAGAATTCTTCTTGGGAAACTCTGATAGAATTCTTCTCGGGAAACTTTTGAAGCAGCCAACAAATACATTATATCTTATGGAAATAAAGCAAGAAAATCAATTTGAAAACTCCATGAATGAAATTATGGAATAAAAGATGCCTACTGACTCGAAGAACCAATAATGCAACAAAAGAAGCCACAAATTTCAAGTGTAGCAAATGAAGAACCTGACGGATAAGAACGGATGAGGCGGATAGTTGCTAGACAAGATAAGAAGTCCGATAAGACAGCAGCGGAATCTAACAAACTTAAAGAACCTGTCAAATTTCATAACAAGTTTATTATTGATATAGTGATATCCATGTTATCAATAGAGTATTTGCAACAATGTAAAAGGGATATCTTGTATATTGTTTAGCACTTCTGAGAAATGGGACTGTGAAAAAAATTAAAATCGAGAATGTTATATTAGCCAGGTCCAGGCTACACTCGAACTTATATACGGATATCAGGTGACAAAACAAGAAACCACCAATCCAACATTTTATCAATAAAAAAACTAAAACTCTTTGACAAGAGATCAGTCAATAAGGACAGGAATTAACAGAGCAGTAGAAGAACAAGTAAAGCTAGCTATTCAACTAATGCATGAATTCACAAAATTCTCTATACACAGACGATTCATTAACTGTTTATGTAAGCATATTTGTTGTATCAATTGTATTGATAATCATTAAATTTATATTCCAATTAATCAAACCTATTTTTTGCCAAATTTTTTTTTATATAATGTATTTTTATACATAGGTTTTTTTTTATGTAATGTATTGGAATTCAAATCAAAAATAAATTGCTACAAAAATCATTTCACAAAAAATATTCAAATATTAGATAAACAAAAACAAACCAAAAAAAAATTATACATTATATAAAAACCAACGACAAACAAATTAAAACACGATCATCAAAAACATAACTAATTTTATAATCAATAAAAAAAACAAACATAAAACATAAACTGAATAATAAAAAGATACCAAATAATAAAGAAAAAGAAATAAAACACCAACAAAACAAACAGAACTAAACCAATTCAAACATCAAATATTCAGAAAAAAAGTAATAAAGCCAGGAAAACTAAAATTAGACAAATATAACTAAACAAAAAACTACACAAAATATACTAACACTAAAAAAAACCTCGAAAACAATAGATTAAACGACTATTAGAGATATGATAAAATTCATCAATAAAATAAAACGTTAAAACAGAAGTATAACCATGAGATAATATTATTATCAATGATATAGATTTACCATAATAAACCATACTTAACTCAGACAACAATACAAAACCCATATGACAAATAAAAGAATAAGCAGCCAAAGATTTAAAATCACTCTGAATTACGCAAATAAAAGAACAAAAATCATATTAATCAAAGAAACAAAAATCAAAAAAATTTAAAGACTTACTAATTCAATAAACCCAAGCATCACCTAACTTTAATATAAATTTGCTAAATTTTTATTCTTTTATTTTCCCCATAAATGTAAATGATATTGAGAGTATAAAATTTATGATATACTTGAGATATTTAAAAAATTGTTATTTTTGTTAAGATTACAAGAAGCAAGCAATAATAATTATTGAGATTCTATGAAAAATTCAGATTTTGAAAAGTTTTTGTGAAATATTTTTGATAACTTCTGATTTTTTGAATTGCACGTAAATGATATTGAGAATATGAACGAAAGAAAATTCTATTCTTAAAACGAAAGAAAAATTCTCTCCAGTGAAGATCAGCCTTCACTTCCGTATTAAACTATATCTGGATCAAAGCTCTCCTCAGTTAAGTTCAAGAAATTTATAACATCTCTTGATTTCTTTGATTTGCATATTTTTGTATTTAGAAATGTTCGAGAATTTAATATCCTTTCTGAATTTTGGGACATCTTTGTGGCAGATGACAACGATCACATAATGAACAATGTTTGTATGTGCCTTTGACACATCGATCACAGCTATTACAATGCTTGCAAGTGTTAGCCTATAAACAAAAAATGAAAATGAGAAAAAATTAAATCATATTCGAAATAAGTAAATTGTCTCTTACAAAACTATGTTACAAAAAAAGATAAGTTTACATGAATGATTAATCATCGAAAATAAAAAACTTAAGTTAAGAAAGGATTACTTCGGAAGGACAAGTTTCACAAAAATTGCAGTGAAGAGTGGTTTTTACAACAAATTTTGCACATTTATCACAAAATCTGAAATTCTAATAAAGAATTCGATTGAAAAATTAAAATAACTTTTTTGAATAAGAAAATTTTTTCTTGTTCCATAAAAACATTACTATAAAACACATAAAGAAAGAAAGCAAATTTAAAAATTTAGAAATAAACAATGACCTGTAGTCAGGAAGTTCAGATAAATCAAATTCATTTAACGGAAGATCAGTGAATATACGAACGATGGAATTTTCTGCTCGTTTATATTTCGAATGATTTTTATAACAAACCTAAAAATTTTGCAGAAGCTTTTTAAAAACAAAAGCATTATTCTGGAGGAACGATATTAAAGTCTATAATAATTTTTTCTTTTTTTATTTCAAAATTTTTAATGTCTTTTTTAACAAATGGTTTTCAATGACGGAAAAAAAAGTAGAAAAGAAAATCTAAAAACAATAATATGAACAACTTAATATCTTAAGCTACATTAATTTTCATCAAAGTATAGCTGATATCACTAAAAGAATATGTAAAAAATGAAATATATAAATGCTTAAATTTTTGATAAAGAAGTAATAAAAAAGATAACTAACTCTGTAGTCCAACATTTGAAAATCGTTGCAATTCAAAAAGCGTTTTCCCACAAAAATTGGAAGAACAATAATATTCTTGCACCAATAATCACTGAAATATAGAAATTAAAAATGAAAATCGAAATAAAAAAGAAAAAAATTACTTATCTTTCTTTTGTTTTTCAAAGCTTACTTGAATTTACTAACGTTACAAGTGAAGAACTGTTCTCGAAGCTGTCTTATTGAATTTGTCAAAGCTTCTATGAAAACACCGAAAGGAGGATCGCATATTATCACCAAACGATGAATTGATCCAAAAAATGTAATAAGTTTTTGGATACTTTTTTGATCATAGAAATGGTTTGTCAGCATGCTGTATACTGCGAAATGACTGGAACGCAAAAATGGAGCCTGAAAAATCAGTTTTCTTTTTCTAACAGAGCAAGCCGTTGCAAGTCAACCATGGTTCTTTATTACCATAAAAAATTTCTAAACACTAACAAAATTAATTCATATTTTAAATTCGCTAAAAAGTTTTAAGAAACAATAAAATTACATATTCTAATTTGGAAAAAGCTAATCTTTCTCCTAGAATTCTTTCAAGACATGAATATTGTTAAAATAGAATTTACATATTTTGAAGAAACAAAAGTTTAAAAAAAATCTTACAAATCGATCATCGATATCCAGTAAAAATGATTTTGTTTTTTGCCGAAGCAATTTGTGACTTTGAAAATGCTCGAATACTGTCGGTGTTCCGATGCACAATATTCCATCACAACCCGACTTTTCAACAGCATTTACTATTACTATTAAAGATTCCTCCGCAAACCAATATTGCTGCAAAAAATTCAGCAACCATTTCTTTAACCAATTGAAATAAGGTTTCCATTTTCTAATTTTCTACAGCTAAAAGAGCTACTCACTTCTATGAATAAAGATAAAATGTATATTACAATGTACTAAAAGAGGACTCAAATCCTGAGTGATATCATTCATATTTATGAATAGTGATTTTATCAAATATGGAATAATCGACGATGCCTGGAGAGGTAATGACAGAAAGAAAAAAAAAAATTAACACAAATAAAACGAATTTCTAACCTAACTTAAAATGAAATCATAAAATAAGCTTACACTTTCCGAATCATTTCGAATATGTGCGGAAAACAACTGTGAAGGCCTTCTTAAAGAAATAATTCCAAGTGGTCCTATGATCGGATGAACATGTGGCAATGAGAAAACATCGTTACAAGTTACGCAATAATAAATTTCTCATTTTTTGCTCTCAGTAAATTTACTCTGCAAGTTACTGAAATTCATGAGAATTTAACAAATGCCAATTTATAAAACTTCAAAAAATTTTTTTGAACTTCAATTAAAAAACTATAAATTCAATAATTTTTAACAAATGAATTTTATTACGCTTAAATACTACTTACTATCAAATCGTTTAACACTGATATAGCAGTTATTCTAGTTCATATAAAATTCCTCACGCACATGAAATCATTCAGATATTATGAAACATTAAACAATTGATTAGATATTATGAAATAATAAATAATTGATTATTTTTTCAGAGCTTTAAAATATCATTGTTAAAAATTTAACTTCGAGTAATATTTTTAGAAGAAAATTCACTTTTTTCGTATTGTAGCGTAGCAAAACGATGTAGTAGCAACATTCAAAATATCGGAATTTTTCAATAAATTACTTGAAATAGTTTCGCTACTTATATTCAATCGAAATGGACAACGTTTTTGAGATCGATAAACAGCACATGCGAAAAATTTTTCTGTTTTTTGCCCTGTTTTGCGCTCGAACAATAAGCAAGGTCCTGAAATAACATAAAACAATAAATAATAAACTCTTATATTTAAAATAAATTTTCAACTAGTGAAAACAAAAAGTGAAAACAAAACTTTCTTAATTAAATCAAAACTCGGATAAAAAATAATCAAATATTAATCTCATAAATATTTGATAAGTTTGTAAAATTTCCAAAAGTAAATTCATGCAACATTTTTTAAGCAACAATTTTAAGAAGATTTCATTAAAAGAATTTTAAAAAAATTTCATTTATCTAAAATTATATATATTTTTTTGAAACTATTCCTTCATTCGATTAAAAGTTAATAAAAAAAATAAAACAAAATTATTTTTTTTTAAAAGAATACCATGAGAGCAAGTAGGCAATTGATAGCCAATCGGATCTAAAAGTTGGAAACCTTGACGTTTTCTTAGCGACCATTGCGATTTATCTTTTGCATATTTTTCGCTTTTCTTCCTTTTCATCCTAAAATTAACTTCCGAATTTTCAAAAAAATGAAAATATAAAATTTAAATTCAATTAAATACATACGCATAATAAATTATCATCGTTCATTTATTTCTCTAATTATTATATTTATATGCATATATTCTGGTAAACAACCAAATAAAACATAATTCTCATTTTAAAGTAATAAAATATTTAAAATATTTCTATATAACTAATATTCATTCATCCCATGTAATAATAAATATTCATAAATTTTTGAAAATAATTTAATAGAAAATAGAATCTTAACAAGTAATTAAATAGGAAATGAAATTTATACCAAATATGAGTTTTCAATTTCCAATTATATGCCTCTAATAATTAGTATTGAAATAAATAAATAAATAATTCACCTATTCATAATTCATCGGTCATAAGAAGCAACAAAAAAAATGCTACCGATATATTGTATAAATACTAGAGTATCAGAGAATATAGATGTAGTAATAGAGAGTTCATTCTTTTAAGAGACAATAGTGATTGATGTAAAATGTGAAATAAACAGTACGAGAATTGAATCCAGACATATTGTTAGATTACAGTAGGAAATAACGCATGAGAAATAGGATAGTTTCAGTGAGTGATATAAATAAATAATGAGATTAATGAATGATCAGCTTATAGCTTATCACTTACTTAAGGGTTTCTTATCAGTAAAATAATGATGTTAATGTTGCTATCAGTTAAGATTATATGAATAAATTATTAAAGTATGAAAAGAAAATTTGTTTGATCTTTTCTATTCTTTACTATCTGTTATTTTTTCTACACGTGACAAACTTTACGTCAATTTTACTTATTTTAAAAAAGATGATGGTAGTTAGAGAAAAGCATTCTGCTATGAAATGATTTAACAGTAATGACGTTCTCTCACACGTCCAATATTTGATGATATTAATTAATGGCATTCTCTCGCACGAATGATTGATGACGTTAATTATTGCTATTCTCTCGCACGTATAATGTTTGATGACGTTAATTAATGACGTCCTCCCGCACGTCTAATATTTGATGACGTTAATTAATGACGTCCTCTCGCACGTCTAATATTTGATGACGTTAATTAATGACGTCCTCTCGCACGTCTAATATTTGATGACGTTAATTAATTGTCCATTCTATTAATCCTTCCTAAGGTAATGACATTTATTAATTAATGACTAGATATCAAAGCAAAATGATAAGTAAAAGCTACAAATCAATAGAAATCTGCAGTTATTATTATATTTCAGGAATGTTTTTTTATATCACTGATAAAATAATCAATAAAAGAGAAATATATACTTGAATATCATAGAAAAAGATTGCAAACGGTCTTTTTTCAGGCTTTTTTTCCATAATTTCTATTTAAAGAATGTCTAAACCAGGCCATTTATTAGGAAGTTGAAATCCAATTGCGACTTCAACACCAAGACGGTCATATTGTTATATTGTATTTATAACAATGAATATTCATATTTCTTTTGAACAAGATTTCAAAGTTCTTGGCTTCCTAGTATGGTTCAGCTTGGCTTTTCGTAAATCAGAGCTTTTATTGATTGATCAGTTATTGTTTTTCTGTTGTGAAAATGCGTTTTTGTGCGACTGAAAATTGAACAAGAGTTGAATTTGTAGTTTAGTGAATTTTCCGACTTAACGAATTTTATTCGTCGCAATTACCGCAATTACGATATACAAAATAATTGATAGATATCGATGTACAACTGATAAATGTAATTCTTTTTTGATATGAAGAAAGTTATCTGAAAATTACTGATATTCGTAATCGATGAAGTCTGAAATTTGAATTGAAAATCATCACTATCGATTAGCAATTAGAATAAAGGAAAGGCAAAATGAAAGAAAAGATAAAAATGATTCCTTCAAAAGAAGGATATTAAATTTGGTTATTCTATCGAAAGAAGATACTATATATAATAAGCTAACTTAACAAGCCGAAAACATTCATTAACGAATCAATCAATTTTCGGCATTTTGTTATAACCAATAAAGTGCAGTGATAAGAGCAAAAGATGAGAATAAGATGTTTTTCATTACATTAGATATAGTAAAATTCATTGATAAATCACTTAGATGAATATTCTAAAATGCAATATTTTAATTGCTTAAACATATTTATGCTAATATTATTTTCGTTTTCTAAACTTTCCAAGCAATATTCCTATAATATCATTGCTATCATATTATTACTTTAACTGTTAGTGTTATTAAAATATTTCTAATTTGATAGATATGATCAATATCTTGAACATTATCTCATGTTAATAATAGTTTTTTTTTTCGATATCTGACATCTTTTTTTTTTGAAAGAATTAAAATTATCCCAAAATATGATCACGGAATTATCCGTTCTTAATTGGATTCTAATCCTTTGATAATGAGGGTAATTGGAGATATTTCCAGTCTGTTTAATTTTCACTTAAATTTTAATCATTGAAAAATTTTGAAACTGTTTTATTGTAACTAGCAATTTTTTCGGTATTATCGTCGAAGATAAAAAGACATGTTCGTTGAGTGCTATCAGGACAATTTCATGCATTATCAAACTTAAAAAACAACAATTGAATAAGATAGTTCCTTTCACTTTCGCCTATTCCCAAATTTTATGCTTCTAATATCAAAAGATTTAACATCATCGTAATCTTGCAAATATGCACTTTTTTTTTGCAAATATAAAAGCAAAGATAATCCAATTCGAAAAATTTCCTCCCTTCACTACTTTGCGAAACAGAACTCTACTCTTGATCGCAATTGATATGCTCGAAGAAATAGAGCAAAAAGAAAGATAAACTGTGGAACTTATTGATAAATAACATGAAACTATGAGAGTCATTATCTTTATGTTATAATTTCATAAAAGAGATTAACAGATGAGAAATAAAAAAGATAAAGGCTAATTAAACTAGTGTTTGCAAAATAATAAATTCAAAATGGTAACAAGGAAGGGAGACAACAAAGCCATGAAAGGACTGGCTCATGTAGCATAGTTGGCCGAACAGAAAAAAAAAGAATTACGTTGAAAAATGAATTATATTGAAACACTATGGAAAAACAAAATTCGAACTCATTCTAACTCGCATCCATAATATCGATATAAGTGAAATTTGTCTGAATAGTTCATCCCTGTATCCTCATCGTCTATCTTTGAAGCTAGATAAACAAATATCCTTTCCCATCAGATTTACCTCACAATCACTGCATACGGAAAGATGAACCTGAAATTTTATTGCATAAATGCAGATGCACTACTCTACACTCTAGACACATTGCATAAGACGAATCTGAAATTTGCATAAAACGAATCTGAAAATTTCATTCTATTCATTATATGACGATAATTTGATGGTGCCATAATTGATTCAAATTTTCAGCAAACGATTCCATGAATGCATAAGAAGCTCCATAAATTAAAAACTTTCACAAAAATTGAATCCTATATCATGCTATTTATAAAACTTGAATATTTGTTTGAATAAGGAATCAGAAGAAGATAAATAATTACGACAACCGCTATCATTATCGATATCCTCAAATTATCGTTAGTTTTATTTGTTGATAGCTTGTCGGATACGTTCGTCGTGCTTCTTTTTATAATAACATAATAATTCACTCTTGCGCAAATCCAATTCCTCCTGAAATCCCTGCAAATAGAAATAAATTTAAATAATTTCCTAAAGCGATATCTATTTGATTTATTCATAAATTTCTCCAGTAATAAAGAGCAGATTTCCATAGTTCGACGTAAAATCATTTTTTTTGAAATAATAAAATGACTGAATTTAATTAATTATTAAGAAAGAATTGAAGCTGCTAGTAAACCTACTATGTAATTCATAATTACTATAAATGATAAATCCAAATTGTGATGCCAAACGACGAAGCAAACACATTTCCGGATTCCTAACATATATTATAAAAGTTACAATCTGCTAAGCGGTCTATAGACTTTGCTCCAATTGAAAGATTAACGAACATATTTCCGGAATTCCTAACATAAAGATACTATAAAAGTTATAATCTGCTAACCTGAAGTGGTTTATAGACTTTTGCCACACCATATGCTCCAATTGCAAGACCAACAATAGCAACAATAACTTTCACTGCTGTTTCCTTCGGTGTTAATCGAAGCTGCCAACCTGCCATCTTACGAATATTCACCTTTGGGAAGTGAAAATAAAATGCAACAAATCACACTAAAATAATTAATGTGTTAAAAAATGAATAAAGAAATTACTAGCTTTCTCGGATATAATTATTCTATATTATTGGCATAAAAAAATGCATTACATTAATTGTGGCATAATTATGTGTCATAAACAATTACAATTCTGTAAATAAATATTGGCAAGTTTTCCTAAAAACTTGTCCGCTATCAAACTTTACCACTTTGTTTATAGAATCATCTTTGTGCTACTTTTCATTTAAAAACCAATCATATACTTCTACAGGTTACAGAAAACCAATAAAATACAAATCTACTAATTTAGATGCATTTGTTAATGCCAAATTTCACTTTGTAAATTCTCTTTTTAAATTCTTTCCAGCGATACAGCAGTTACTGCTTGATTCTCATTACCATATCTTTATATGATCAAATCAATTTCAGAAGAAATTCAAAATATCATTATTTATTTGGTGCGAAAACCATATACTAACAGCGACGATGCGGCACCATGTCATTCAACAATAATGACTTCTGAATATGATCAATATAATGTCAATCGAACTTTCTCATTTAATTTATATTAGTAAAATTTATCAGTCAAAATCATCTACTCTTAAAGGCCAGCATGCGACAATTTCATTTCAATGTGAAATTAAGTCTTTTAAAAACAAGTCAGTGGTTCGTCCGAAATTATATCAGTACAACGGTTAAATAAAGAATTCAAAATGTTTAAAAATGAGAATGTTTGATGATGGAAGAATTAAAATTTGTTTTGAACAATAAAAAATTTAAAACTACCTTGATAAAAATAGATCAACGTAATACAAAAAAAAAAACAAAGAAATTGAAAATAGATTCACATTAAAATGAATTTGAACCGATATACAATTGCACTTTATCAACAAAATTTACAAATTTGAAGAATGATGAAACATTCAGTCACAGCTATCACTTGCACCAGGAAAATTAAAAACTGTCTGCGGCCAAGCTAAAGCAGTATCATCTGTTGCAATTGCTTTATCTTCTTCCTTTTCTAATTTTTCATCAACTTGCTATAAAGGTATCGTATCATTTTAAAAAACTTTCTGCCTTGAAATGAAAATTCTTTAAAATTAGACTAAATGCAAATGGAATCAATGGCTAAATGAATAAAAGTTCAACACCTTAAGAATGAATTTGAAATAAAATCTGGAACGAGAAATCAGTAATATATATTACCATAGCTTGATGATTTACAACCAGAAACTTGGCTCGAACTTTCTTCATTGTTAACAACCCCTTCACCAAACGTTTCCAATTTTTCAAAGCTCTTTCTTTTCGTTTCTGGAACGGAATTAATCTTGTTTGGAAAGAAACAAAATATGTTGAATTTAATAAATAAATCTTATCACTTTACCTTCTCAGCAGCAATTTGTTTTTTCTCGTAAAATTCTCTCCATGCCTCACGCAGTATTCTTTCATGCTTTTTCAGCACGACGCATCCTTCAAGACTACAAAAATCATACTTCATTTCATGCATAGCTAAAAAAAATTAAACTGGACAAAGAAAAATTAGTCGCACAAAGTGAATGCAATTTACATTTGTTCAACACTAACATTGGATGATTTCCACCTTTATGAAATTCCCAGCCAACTACTGCAGGTACGCAATCAATATCGAGCTGCCGAGAAATAGCAGCAAGTCCATTAAGTCGTAAATGAACACAACCTTCTGGTACCATACTGCTTTTATAAACATATAAATTACCAAATTCATTTCGTGGTATACGTTCCTAAAGTTTCTATAATGTAATGTAAGAGAATTTATTTTTTTCCACCAGTTTAATAAATATCGAGAAACACAATAGTAAACATATTTTGAATTAACTTGCGTAAATAACTACAAGAAAAACAAAAAGCAGAAAAATTAAATTCCTCACATTAATGACTTTAGGTGGTACATATGGTTCAGTCTGCCAATATCCGAATAGCTCCAAGGATCTCGATTCTCGTGATTGCGATGCTCCACGATGATTCGTTCTTCCTTTTACGATTTTATACGGCTTTTCACCGTCCTGTAAATTATTTTTCACGAACACACATTGGTAGTATCTCTTTATTACAAATATCTTTTTAAACTAACAAAAATTCTTATCATAGAAACTTTTTTAATAATCAAGCATACCTTAACCATACGTGCTTGTTTAATCCAATTCAGTGCACCATCAAGATGAAATACAGAACTTCGCGGATAAATATCAATGCCTCGAATTTGTCCAATAGGAGGTTGATCTTCAGGATAAATCGCTTCATACTTCAGCATATCTTTCTTCAACACATATCTGTAATTAAAAATATTTTAATGCTTAAAAAAAAAAAAAAAAATACTGGAGACATTATCTTACAATGGGTGATTCTTATATTCTGCAACCGTTGCTGGTTTTGGTTTTGAGAGGAGTTCATCATGTATTGCAACATCTTCAATACGTTCACGCTTCCGATTCTTGCTCCGATACATCTGTAAACCAATTAAAAAAGTCAACCATATAAAACCAAAACATTTGTACTGAAATAAAGTCAAGTTAGATAACCTTTAATGTCTCAGTCCACCAGAAGGAATCAACTCGAAATCGTCGTATTTCAGCTGACAGAAATTTTGAAGCATATCGTGCTGTTATGTCGCGCATACCCATATCTATATAAGTTATATAATTTGTTCTGTAAGAAGAGAATGTAGCTCATATAGCATAACAGTCAGGATTCAACCTGAATAATTAATTACTTATAGCAGAAAACTTACTATTATCAATACAAACAACATAATGCATTGGTGCAGTAGCGTTGGCTTCCAAGCTTTCAGGGATATCGACAGATCCATACCATGGATCCATACCTAAATAAAATAAAACTGATGTTGGATAACAAAGTCGAAAAACATAAGAAACAGTAAACTGAATTTAGTGAAAATAACTAAGTCCCGAAATAATAGGAAATAAATTTAAAAAGTCACAGAAAATTTGTCAACTACTAAATTTAGCAAGATAATCTGAGATATTATATTCCAGAGATGTTTCTACATTATCCATGTTGATTTCCCTTTTATCACTACTTTACAGAGCTTTGTTCAAAGGCTTAACCTTTAAATTTTATTCATTCAAGATAAATAGAAGTAGTCAAATATATGTATAGGATTCTTATTTAGCAATCGAGTATGTTAAATCCCAGAGATGTTCTTATATTATCCGTAATGATTTCAATTATATCACTACTTTAGCAAAACTCATATATAAATTATGCCATAAGTAATTTTTCAAGGAAACATACAATAACCTAGCATTATTATGATCCTAATATTTTCTTTCAAAAAACATACAAATCCATCTAGTATTATTAGGATCCCAATATTCCACCCAATAATTCCTTTTTGAATTTGTATTCCTGTTGTTTTTAGGTGAAATCTGATCGGAATTATTTTCAAGGTTTCGCTTTGATTTCCTTATATTTGCTTTTCTTGTTTCTTGGCACTTTTTTACACTGCTATATTCGTTGCAATCATCTGTTTTCATTTGTATCTTCTTCGTTACTTCATATAGCTTCTTCTCCCATACTACTGAATTGTCGTTGTTATTGATATTGTTTTTAACAAAGATTTCAGTGTGATCAGAGCGTAACATATTCATCGTCTAAACAAATGCTATGCTCTGTAGACATTGCATATATGAGAATGAAACATATAGAATAGTGATTTCACCAGCTAATAATTAAAAAATTATTTAAATTACTTCCATTTCTATTAATCCATTTCATTGTTATTTTCAGTGAAATGCAATTATTGATATACCATTTTATGTGTTATAGGTTGACATGAAAGACACAGTCGTGTGCACTGCTTCAACGATATGAGACACAAAAATAATAACTGAAAACAAAAAAAAACGACGAAATGGAATATAAGGATTACAGCATAACTGTTACTATTGTAGCTTATTATTTATGAAAAGCTTACCGACGCCAAATCTTTATCGTCTTCGTAAGCACGGTCGGCAACCAAATCTTCCAGTCTTTTCATCTAAAATTATGTCTTAATGGCGTGAAAAATTTGACATAAAACATTAAAGAAAATAATCAGTCGATTATATCGACAAGACGCATACGTTTTCTGAATAAATACAAAATTGATGAACATTACCTGAGAATCGCAAAATCCATTTTTGGAGATGTACGTCCTCTCAGTAGGCTGAAAAGCTGATCGAAACCATTTCATGAATCTTTCGGCTATTGCAACATCGAATTCATGTTTCGCTGCGGTTACATAACCTTCAGGTATTAATGACAAGCAAAGCGATGTTAATGTTTCATGTCGTATCAAGGCGCGTGTCCATATGCGTAAATGCGCAATATAACACAGAAGATGCATCTGAATTTAGGCAAAAAAAAACTTATAAATAATGATACAATGATAAAATATGATACAATGATAATGATACAAATAATGATTCACTGCAATATTTTAATTTGCATAAAAAATAAAGCAATAATATTGTTTAGTTAAATTCAAAAAATAATATAAAATATCACTCTCTTTTCGCGAGTCAAATATGAATAAGTGACTATATCATAGATATATTCTGATATTCTATTAGAATACTTGGAAAGCATGACATATGCCAAATAGTCACAATCAACAATAATTATTAATATTCAATTTACTACACAAAAACAGGTCGAAGGCTGTTTTTTTGAGAGATAATCTTAATTTTTGCCCTCATATTAAAACAGTTTTCAATCATAGACTAACCTTATGACAATTAATTTGTCGCTCACGGATTTTACGATTAACCTGTTGTCTAATGAATTTCGCCCATTTGCCTTCTTCTGTCTCGATAGGTTTCGCATCTCTAATTGTAACTTCAACAGTATCATTAACATCTGCTTCATAATTTATTTGATCGGCAAAATCAACCTCTTCCCATTCATCCTCCGAAATATTCGAATCGGTAGTGTCATCCGAACTAATACTGATTTTACGTTTTCGTTTTCGCGTTTTCCGTTCTTTCAGTACTTTAGCTGTATCTTTTCTGCATTTCGAATTTCCTAAAAAATGATGGATTTTGGAAGTTTGCGGGGAAAATTATAAAAGATAAGAAATTACAATTACAATTATATTTACAATTATATTTCTAAGAATGCTAATGCAAATTTATTCTATTTTCTTTACACTTGAAGGACCTATCCTTTCATTTTAGGAAAATTCATTTTACTGCATGCTATAATTGTAAAATCTTACCTTGTTCAAAACAAAAATGATTTTCATCCTTCACATCAACATCCACATTCTTCGCACATCCTTTTGTAGTTGTTGTTAATTTTGATTGGCGTTGTAATCTTTCACTTCTACGTTTAGCAATAGTCTCCATCCTGTAACAAGAGCCGAAACTTGATACATTTATCATATACATATTTTGATTTATTGATAAGATAAACAAAATATTTCAGGTAAGTGGTAATTATAACAGCATCGTTATGTGATACCATCAACACTCGCAGGCTGATCTGATCTTAAACCTTATCTCTCTATATTAATTGATAGTGATTCATGTGTATTTAGCCAGAGGCTCAAATTATTATCAAGACTGCCCGAAAATTAATCTTTCAAAAAAGCAGGAATAGATGCAAAAATCGAACCTATCTCAGATTCTTCCATCTTCCATTAAACTTCGTACCGGTTCGTCTTCTAGGCGAGAAGGATGTTAACTCATTGATGGATTCTGAAGATACGTTTGGGATATCTCGCTTATTCATGTTTATGTATTGATGTAGATAGATAAGGTTTAGATGCAATCAATTGATTGATCAGATCAGCCTACGAATATTGAATTATATTTGGCGGCATATGTATTATTCCATTGTTGTCGTATGACAACAGTTTGTTGCATGAATGATTGTCATGGATGAATATTTCGAAATATTATCACTATGATGGTGATAATATTTTCGGCCGCTGATATACACACTGTCATCATTATTCATTCCTTTAATATTCAGTACATGGATTCTTTAAGGAATATAACATTTGCATTCGATCCGAAATCGAAATATCGTCAAATTTAAATTGTGTTAAATTTGTTCAACAATTAAGGCAGTATGATAATAGGACATGAAGCAGATATCAGTGAAATGGATGATATAGGTGATAATGAGAATAGATATCCTACATTAATCATTTTTATCTGAAATCTATTAATTTATCTTTATTTTTTATAACAAACTGATAGTGAACCAAATTGCTGAAACTGAAGCTCACCTCGAAATATCAATCAAATCTTTGAAATGATATGAATAAATCTAAGTTTTATTGATAATTAAATTGATTTTCGAAATTCGATAAATTGAAAATTAAAATTCATTGTACTGATGAAAGCAATTCAAAAATCAAAAAGCCATCTTATCTTGATTACCATCATATCTTGATTACAAAGTAGTAATTGTCATGATACACTTCTAAATTGCAAATTTTTGTACAATTAAAAATTGGCTATTGGATTTCGAAGAGATTATACAATTTCGGAGATTTAAAGGATCAAAATTCTTCTGGCCTGATTCTTTGAAAAAAAGGCTTCTTTACAATTCTTGCTAAGTGCAAACTACTGGCCAATAAAGAAATTATCATAGATTCAATGATTGTTAAAAAAATTATCATAGATTCAATGATTGTTAAAGAAATTATCATAATTTCAATCAAAACACAGATTCAATGATTCTTCATTTTGATCTTCATCATTCTTTATCACACAATTGTACCTGTAAAAAAAACCGTTTCATTTTTTTTGGCTTGCCAAGTAAAATAACATCATTAAACAATACGCACAATTATTAAGCTTAGCAATAATCATTATCCAAAATATTATTATTTATTTGAAATTTATTTACCAATGAGAATGGCTTATTTAATCTAAATTCATTAAATTGGTCGATAATTCAATTTCAATATGCTTAATTTATTTAAGCTGATAAGATATCAAATTCGATAATTATTCCTTCTGAATAAGTGATCTATTCTTGATAAATTTATTACAAATAATCTTCCTATTTAAGATCAAAAAGAGAAGTGATTCCAAACTTTATGCCAGAGTAGCTTAAATTTAACATCGGTTGATCTTAGCATAACTGAATAGATAATAATGATAATAGTTTCACATTTGTGAATATGCAAAATGATCAATTTAATCTTGCCATAAATAAAAAAATTAAATTAATATCCGAAAAAAATGAGGCTGTTATATGGGATAATCACTCTATCTATTTCTTATTCTTTTGTCTCAGCAATTTTTAACGCTTTTTGTTTTATCAAATATTTAATCACTGCTAACATTTATACACTTGTGATATGAATATCAAGATAGTTGAAGAGCATTATTGGTAAACAATACAAAAGTAAATAAACAATACATCAATAAACAATACATTAGTAAATATATTTAAAATATTTTTGAATTTAAAAATTGCATCATTGTTGATTTCTTCACACATCAGTGAAATCAATATTATTTTCATTCGAATTATTGATAAGAATAATTTCAACAAGTGCATATATAGGACCAAATTTGAAAATAAACCCCATTTTTCCAGTTTGATAGTTTATTTCAATTTTGAATGTTCATTAAGCAAATCTAGTATACTTAACGAAAAGGTTTGAATAAATCAACTGAAAAAACAATTGTGTATGGATGAAAAGCTACAGAAAATTGAATAGATAAATTCAGATACAAAAAATTAATAATAGTTACGATACTTCAAATTTTCATATTTTACATGTAAAATACGTAAATATATAAAAAGTATTTTTGAATTTAAAAATTGCATTGTTGTTGATTCCTTCACATACTTTTTAGAAAAATTATATGAATTCAAAAGAAAATTAACGAATGAAATTGCGAATCTTCATATCTATCCTTTCAAGTTGTATTCTTTTTTACATAATTGCAACATCAGCCATTAGGATTTTATAAGACCATATGGCACATTATTAGATTCTCATCATTATCATAAAATATTACACTATTGAAAAATATATGTAATTTTGTCAAATATATATTCATACTGAATCAGAAATAAAAACAATGTTAATAGATTCCTTTATTCTCCTTGGTTTAATGGTATTTGCTTAAATTTATAAATACCTCTACAGAAACTAATTACCAATGACTCGCAGAAAATTCCAAATATTCAACCTAAAAATATCTGTTCATTTATTTTCCCACTTAGTTCCATTGACCGCTGGCTGGTAAATGAAAAGCAATTATTTGATAAATGTGAGAAAGTAAATTTCTTTTGCATAAAAAAAATACTTCTAGGAAGATAACAAATTTCGAACTAATATGCTTTTGGTTAGTATGAACAAAGTATGAAATAATTTAAAAAGAAGAAAGCAAGGTTTAAAAATCTAACAAGCTTATTTGATCCCCAAAAATTATATTTATCACGCATATGGTTTCATAACATTAAATGATTATGTATATAAATCAGATTAACCTGCACATTTTAAACTATTATTGCTTGCACTAAAAATTAAATGTTTCAGCCCAGAGATTCGGCTGTTGTGGCTTGAAATAAAATTTATATCATGTTGAATGCATGCACCACGTTATCTCATCCAATCTGTTAATCCTGATAGGTAATTGATTTGAGGTAGAAGTGGGAGTAGGAGTAAATTTATGTTGTCGAGAATATTTGATTCTCGAAAAACTTTTTCAACATTGAGTAGCGCTTATTATTGAATGCAAGACATTGATATGAGAATGGAGCAATTATACTCATCGGTTTAATTATCCAAGTTTGAGGTAATTGAATGTTTCGGCCCAGAGTTTCAGCTGCTGTGGCTTGAAGTAAAATTTTGGAACGTCCTGCATCAGCGGGACAACAAAGAATTCCATATAAAAAAAGGCTTTCAGCCCAGAGTTTCAGCTGCTGTGGCTTGAAGTAAAATTTTGGAACGTCCTGCATCAGCGGGACAACAAAGAATGCCATATAAAAAAAAGCAATATAATGGTGGGAATGGAATTATATCATGTTGAATGGATGCACCCCGTTATCTCATCCAATCTGTTAATCCTGATAGGTAATTGATTTGAGAGTAGAAGTGGGAGTAGGAGTAAATTTATGTTGTCGAGAATATTTGATTCTCGAAAAACATGAGTAGATTTATGTTGTCGAGAATATTTGATTCTCGAAAAACTTTCGCAACATTGAGCAGCGCTTATTATTGAATGCAAGACATTGATATGAGAATGGAGCAATTATGCTCATCGGTTTAATTACCCAAGTTTGAGGTAATTGAATGTTTCGGCCCAGAGTTTCAGCTGCTGTGGCTTGAAGTAAAATTTTGGAACGTCCTGCATCAGCGGGACAACAAAGAATGCCATATAAAAAAAGGCTTTCAGCCCAGAGTTTCGGCTGCTGTGGCTTGAAGTAAAATTTTGGAACGTTCTGCGTCAGCGGACAACAAAGAATGCCATATAAAAAAAGGCTTTCAGCCCAGAGTTTCAGCTGCTGTGGCTTGAAGTAAAATTTTGGAAACGTCCTGCATCAGCGGGACAACAAAGAATGCCATAATAAAAAAAGCAATATAATGTTGGGAACCCGGAAATATCAAGTTGAATAGAATGCACCCCGTTATCTCATCCAATCTGTTAATCCTGATAGGTAATTGATTTGAGAGTAGAAGTGGGAGTAGGAGTAAATTTATGTTGTCGAGAATATTTGATTCTCGAAAAACTTTTTCAACATTGAGCAGCGCTTATTATTGAATGCAAGACATTGATATGAGAATGGAGTAATTACACTCATCGGTTTAATTACCCAAGTTTGAGGTAATTGAATGTTTCGGCCCAGAGTTTCAGCTGCTGTGGCTTGAAGTAAAATTTTGGAACGTCCTGCATCAGCGGGACAACAAAGAATGCCATATAAAAAAAGGCTTTCAGCCCAGAGTTTCGGCTGCTGTGGCTTGAAGTAAAATTTTGGAACGTCCTGCATCAGCGGGACAACAAAGAATGCCATATAAAAAAAAGCAATATAATGGTGGGAATGGAATTATATCATGTTGAATGAATGCACCCCGTTATCTCATCCAATCTGTTAATCCTGATAGGTAATTGATTTGAGAGTAGAAGTGGGAGTAGGAGTAAATTTATGTTGTCGAGAATATTTGATTCTCGAAAACATGAGTAGATTTATGTTGTCGAGAATATTTGATTCTCGAAAAACTTTCGCAACATTGAGTAGCGCTTATTATTGAATGCAAGACATTGATATGAGAATGGAGCAATTATGCTCATCGGTTTAATTACCCAAGTTTGAGGTAATTGAATGTTTCGGCCCAGAGTTTCAGCTGCTGTGGCTTGAAGTAAAATTTTGGAACGTCCTGCATCAGCGGGACAACAAAGAATGCCATATAAAAAAAGGCTTTCAGCCCAGAGTTTCGGCTGCTGTGGCTTGAAGTAAAATCTTGGAACGTTCTGCGTCAGCGGGACAACAAAGAATGCCATATAAAAAAAGGCTTTCAGCCCAGAGTTTCAGCTGCTGTGGCTTGAAGTAAAATTTTGGAACGTCCTGCATCAGCGGGACAACAAAGAATGCCATATAAAAAAAGCAATATAATGGTGGGAATGGAATTATATCATGTAGAATGGATGGGATGCACCCCGTTATCTCATCCAATCTGTTAATCCTGATAGGTAATTGATTTGAGAGTAGAAGTGGGAGTAGGAGTAAATTTATGTTGTCGAGAATATTTGATTCTCGAAAAACATGAGTAGATTTATGTTGTCGAGAATATTTGATTCTCGAAAAACTTTCGCAACATTGAGCAGCGCTTATTATTCAATGCAAGACATTGATATGAGAATGGAGTAATTACACTCATCGGTTTAATTACCCAATTTTGAGGTAATTGAATGTTTCGGCCCAGAGTTTCAGCTGCTGTGGCTTGAAGTAAAATTTTGGAACGTCCTGCATCAGCGGGACAACAAAGAATGCCATATAAAAAAAGGCTTTCAGCCAGAGTTTCGGCTGCTGTGGCTTGAAGTAAAATTTTGGAACGTTCTGCGTCAGCGGGACAACAAAGAATGCCATATAAAAAAAAGCAATATAATGGTGGGAATGGAATTATATCATGTTGAATGGATGCACCCCGTTATCTCATCCAATCTGTTAATCCTGATAGGTAATTGATTTGAGAGTAGAAGTGGGAGTAGGAGTAAATTTATGTTGTCGAGAATATTTGATTCTCGAAAAACTTTTTCAACATTGAGCAGCGCTTATTATTGAATGCAAGACATTGATATGAGAATGGAGCAATTATACTCATCGGTTTAATTATCCAAGTTTGAGGTAATTGAATGTTTCGGCCCAGAGTTTCAGCTGCTGTGGCTTGAAGTAAAATTTTGGAACGTTCTGCGTCAGCGGGACAACAAAGAATGCCATATAAAAAAAGGCTTTCAGCCCAGAGTTTCAGCTGCTGTGGCTTGAAGTAAAATTTTGGAACGTCCTGCATCAGCGGGACAACAAAGAATGCCATATAAAAAAAAGCAATATAATGGTGGGAATGGAATTATATCATGTTGAATGGATGGGATGCACCCCGTTATCTCATCCAATCTGTTAATCCTGATAGGTAATTGATTTGAGAGTAGAAGCGGGAGTAGGAGTAAATTTATGTTGTCGAGAATATTTGATTCTCGAAAAACTTTTTCAACATTGAGCAGCGCTTATTATTGAATGCAAGACATTGATATGAGAGTGGAGCAATTACACTCATCGGTTTAATTACCCAAGTTTGAGGTAATTGAATGTTTCGGCCCAGAGTTTCAGCTGCTGTGGCTTGAAGTAAAATTTTGGAACGTCCTGCATCAGCGGGACAACAAAGAATGCCATATAAAAAAAAGCAATATAATGGTGGGAATGGAATTATATCATGTTGAATGGATGCACCCCGTTATCTCATCCAATCTGTCAATCCTGATAGGTAATTGATTTGAGAGTAGAAGTGGGAGTAGGAGTAAATTTATGTTGTCGAGAATATTTGATTCTCGAAAAACATGAGTAGATTTATGTTGTCGAGAATATTTGATTCTCGAAAAACTTTTTCAACATTGAGCAGCGCTTATTATTGGATGCAAGACATTGATATGAGAATGGAGCAATTATACTCATCGGTTTAATTATCCAAGTTTGAGGTAATTGAATGTTTCGGCCCAGAGTTTCAGCTGCTGTGGCTTGAAGTAAAATTTTGGAACGTCCTGCATCAGCGGGACAACAAAGAATGCCATATAAAAAAAAGCAATATAATGGTGGGAATGGAATTATATCATGTTGAATGGATGCACCCCGTTATCTCATCCAATCTGTCAATCCTGATAGGTAATTGATTTGAGAGTAGAAGTGGGAGTAGGAGTAAATTTATGTTGTCGAGAATATTTGATTCTCGAAAAACATGAGTAGATTTATGTTGTCGAGAATGTTTGATTCTCGAAAAACTTTTTCAACATTGAGCAGCGCTTATTATTGGATGCAAGACATTGATATGAGAATGGAGCAATTATACTCATCGGTTTAATTATCCAAGTTTGAGGTAATTGAATGTTTCGGCCCAGAGTTTCAGCTGCTGTGGCTTGAAGTAAAATTTTGGAACGTCCTGCATCAGCGGGACAACAAAGAATGCCATATAAAAAAAGGCTTTCAGCCCAGAGTTTCGGCTGCTGTGGCTTGAAGTAAAATTTTGGAACGTTCTGCGTCAGCGGGACAACAAAGAATGCCATATAAAAAAAGGCTTTCAGCCCAGAGTTTCAGCTGCTGTGGCTTGAAGTAAAATTTTGGAACGTCCTGCATCAGCGGGACAACAAAGAATGCCATATAAAAAAAAGCAATATAATGGTGGGAATGGAATTATATCATGTTGAATGGATGCACCCCGTTATCTCATCCAATCTGTTAATCCTGATAGGTAATTGATTTGAGAGTAGAAGTGGGAGTAGGAGTAAATTTATGTTGTCGAGAATATTTGATTCTCGAAAAACATGAGTAGATTTATGTTGTCGAGAATATTTGATTCTCGAAAAACTTTTTCAACATTGAGCAGCGCTTATTATTGAATGCAAGACATTGATATGAGAGTGGAGCAATTACACTCATCGGTTTAATTACTCAAGTTTGAGGCAATTGAATGTTTCGGCCCAGAGTTTCAGCTGCTGTGGCTTGAAGTAAAATTTTGGAACGTCCTGCATCAGCGGGACAACAAAGAATGCCATATAAAAAAAAGCAATATAATGGTGGGAATGGAATTATATCATGTTGAATGGATGCACCCCGTTATCTCATCCAATCTGTCAATCCTGATAGGTAATTGATTTGAGAGTAGAAGTGGGAGTAGGAGTAAATTTATGTTGTCGAGAATATTTGATTCTCGAAAAACATGAGTAGATTTATGTTGTCGAGAATGTTTGATTCTCGAAAAACTTTTTCAACATTGAGCAGCGCTTATTATTGGATGCAAGACATTGATATGAGAATGGAGCAATTATACTCATCGGTTTAATTATCCAAGTTTGAGGTAATTGAATGTTTCGGCCCAGAGTTTCAGCTGCTGTGGCTTGAAGTAAAATTTTGGAACGTCCTGCATCAGCGGGACAACAAAGAATGCCATATAAAAAAAGGCTTTCAGCCCAGAGTTTCGGCTGCTGTGGCTTGAAGTAAAATTTTGGAACGTTCTGCGTCAGCGGGACAACAAAGAATGCCATATAAAAAAATACTTTCAGCCCAGAGTTTCGGCTGCTGTGGCTTGAAGTAAAATTTTGGAACGTTCTGCGTCAGCGGGACAACAAAGAATGCCATGTAAAAAAAAGCAATATAATGGTGGGAATGGAATTATATCATGTTGAATGGATGCACCCCGTTATCTCATCCAATCTGTTAATCCTGATAGGTAATTGATTTGAGAGTAGAAGTGGGAGTAGGAGTAAATTTATGTTGTCGAGAATATTTGATTCTCGAAAAACTTTTTCAACATTGAGCAGCGCTTATTATTGAATGCAAGACATTGATATGAGAATGGAGCAATTATACTCATCGGTTTAATTATCCAAGTTTGAGGTAATTGAATGTTTCGGCCCAGAGTTTCAGCTGCTGTGGCTTGAAGTAAAATTTTGGAACGTTCTGCGTCAGCGGGACAACAAAGAATGCCATATAAAAAAAGGCTTTCAGCCCAGAGTTTCAGCTGCTGTGGCTTGAAGTAAAATTTTGGAACGTCCTGCATCAGCGGGACAACAAAGAATGCCATATAAAAAAAAGCAATATAATGGTGGGAATGGAATTATATCATGTTGAATGGATGCACCCCGTTATCTCATCCAATCTGTTAATCCTGATAGGTAATTGATTTGAGAGTAGAAGTGGGAGTAGGAGTAAATTTATGTTGTCGAGAATATTTGATTCTCGAAAAACTTTTTCAACATTGAGCAGCGCTTATTATTGAATGCAAGACATTGATATGAGAATGGAGTAATTACACTCATCGGTTTAATTACCCAAGTTTGAGGTAATTGAATGTTTCGGCCCAGAGTTTCAGCTGCTGTGGCTTGAAGTAAAATTTTGGAACGTTCTGCGTCAGCGGGACAACAAAGAATGCCATATAAAAAAAGGCTTTCAGCCCAGAGTTTCAGCTGCTGTGGCTTGAAGTAAAATTTTGGAACGTCCTGCATCAGCGGGACAACAAAGAATGCCATATAAAAAAAAGCAATATAATGGTGGGAATGGAATTATATCATGTTGAATGGATGCACCCCGTTATCTCATCCAATCTGTTAATCCTGATAGGTAATTGATTTGAGAGTAGAAGTGGGAGTAGGAGTAAATTTATGTTGTCGAGAATATTTGATTCTCGAAAAACTTTTTCAACATTGAGCAGCGCTTATTATTGAATGCAAGACATTGATATGAGAATGGAGTAATTACACTCATCGGTTTAATTACCCAAGTTTGAGGTAATTGAATGTTTCGGCCCAGAGTTTCAGCTGCTGTGGCTTGAAGTAAAATTTTGGAACGTCCTGCATCAGCGGGACAACAAAGAATGCCATATAAAAAAAGGCTTTCAGCCCAGAGTTTCGGCTGCTGTGGCTTGAAGTAAAATTTTGGAACGTTCTGCGTCAGCGGGACAACAAAGAATGCCATATAAAAAAAAGCAATATAATGGTGGGAATGGAATTATATCATGTTGAATGGATGCACCCCGTTATCTCATCCAATCTGTTAATCCTGATAGGTAATTGATTTGAGAGTAGAAGTGGGAGTAGGAGTAAATTTATGTTGTCGAGAATATTTGATTCTCGAAAAACTTTTTCAACATTGAGCAGCGCTTATTATTGAATGCAAGACATTGATATGAGAATGGAGTAATTACACTCATCGGTTTAATTACCCAAGTTTGAGGTAATTGAATGTTTCGGCCCAGAGTTTCAGCTGCTGTGGCTTGAAGTAAAATTTTGGAACGTCCTGCATCAGCGGGACAACAAAGAATGCCATATAAAAAAAGCAATATAATGGTGGGAATGGAATTATATCATGTTGAATGGATGCACCCCGTTATCTCATCCAATCTGTTAATCCTGATAGGTAATTGATTTGAGAGTAGAAGTGGGAGTAGGAGTAAATTTATGTTGTCGAGAATATTTGATTCTCGAAAAACATGAGTAGATTTATGTTGTCGAGAATATTTGATTCTCGAAAAACTTTTTCAACATTGAGCAGCGCTTATTATTGAATGCAAGACATTGATATGAGAATGGAGCAATTATACTCATCGGTTTAATTATCCAAGTTTGAGGTAATTGAATGTTTCGGCCCAGAGTTTCAGCTGCTGTGGCTTGAAGTAAAATTTTGGAACGTTCTGCGTCAGCGGGACAACAAAGAATGCCATATAAAAAAAGGCTTTCAGCCCAGAGTTTCAGCTGCTGTGGCTTGAAGTAAAATTTTGGAACGTCCTGCATCAGCGGGACAACAAAGAATGCCATATAAAAAAAAGCAATATAATGGTGGGAATGGAATTATATCATGTTGAATGGATGCACCCCGTTATCTCATCCAATCTGTTAATCCTGATAGGTAATTGATTTGAGAGTAGAAGTGGGAGTAGGAGTAAATTTATGTTGTCGAGAATATTTGATTCTCGAAAAACTTTTTCAACATTGAGCAGCGCTTATTATTGAATGCAAGACATTGATATGAGAATGGAGTAATTACACTCATCGGTTTAATTACCCAAGTTTGAGGTAATTGAATGTTTCGGCCCAGAGTTTCAGCTGCTGTGGCTTGAAGTAAAATTTTGGAACGTCCTGCATCAGCGGGACAACAAAGAATGCCATATAAAAAAAGGCTTTCAGCCCAGAGTTTCGGCTGCTGTGGCTTGAAGTAAAATTTTGGAACGTCCTGCATCAGCGGGACAACAAGGAATGCCATGTAATAAAAAGCAATATAATGGTGGGAATGGAATTATATCATGTTGAATGGATGGGATGCACCCCGTTATCTCATCCAATCTGTTAATCCTGATAGGTAATTGATTTGAGAGTAGAAGTGGGAGTAGGAGTAAATTTATGTTGTCGAGAATATTTGATTCTCGAAAAACATGAGTAGATTTATGTTGTCGAGAATATTTGATTCTCGAAAAACTTTTTCAACATTGAGCAGCGCTTATTATTGAATGCAAGACATTGATATGAGAATGGAGCAATTATACTCATCGGTTTAATTATCCAAGTTTGAGGTAATTGAATGTTTCGGCCCAGAGTTTCAGCTGCTGTGGCTTGAAGTAAAATTTTGGAACGTTCTGCGTCAGCGGGACAACAAAGAATGCCATATAAAAAAAGGCTTTCAGCCCAGAGTTTCAGCTGCTGTGGCTTGAAGTAAAATTTTGGAACGTCCTGCATCAGCGGGACAACAAAGAATGCCATATAAAAAAAAGCAATATAATGGTGGGAATGGAATTATATCATGTTGAATGGATGCACCCCGTTATCTCATCCAATCTGTTAATCCTGATAGGTAATTGATTTGAGAGTAGAAGTGGGAGTAGGAGTAAATTTATGTTGTCGAGAATATTTGATTCTCGAAAAACATGAGTAGATTTATGTTGTCGAGAATATTTGATTCTCGAAAAACTTTTTCAACATTGAGCAGCGCTTATTATTGAATGCAAGACATTGATATGAGAATGGAGCAATTATACTCATCGGTTTAATTATCCAAGTTTGAGGTAATTGAATGTTTCGGCCCAGAGTTTCAGCTGCTGTGGCTTGAAGTAAAATTTTGGAACGTTCTGCGTCAGCGGGACAACAAAGAATGCCATATAAAAAAAGGCTTTCAGCCCAGAGTTTCAGCTGCTGTGGCTTGAAGTAAAATTTTGGAACGTCCTGCATCAGCGGGACAACAAAGAATGCCATATAAAAAAAAGCAATATAATGGTGGGAATGGAATTATATCATGTTGAATGGATGCACCCCGTTATCTCATCCAATCTGTTAATCCTGATAGGTAATTGATTTGAGAGTAGAAGTGGGAGTAGGAGTAAATTTATGTTGTCGAGAATATTTGATTCTCGAAAAACATGAGTAGATTTATGTTGTCGAGAATATTTGATTCTCGAAAAACTTTTTCAACATTGAGCAGCGCTTATTATTGAATGCAAGACATTGATATGAGAATGGAGCAATTATACTCATCGGTTTAATTATCCAAGTTTGAGGTAATTGAATGTTTCGGCCCAGAGTTTCAGCTGCTGTGGCTTGAAGTAAAATTTTGGAACGTTCTGCGTCAGCGGGACAACAAAGAATGCCATAAAAAAAGGCTTTCAGCCCAGAGTTTCAGCTGCTGTGGCTTGAAGTAAAATTTTGGAACGTCCTGCATCAGCGGGACAACAAAGAATGCCATATAAAAAAAAGCAATATAATGGTGGGAATGGAATTATATCATGTTGAATGGATGCACCCCGTTATCTCATCCAATCTGTCAATCCTGATAGGTAATTGATTTGAGAGTAGAAGTGGGAGTAGGAGTAAATTTATGTTGTCGAGAATATTTGATTCTCGAAAAACATGAGTAGATTTATGTTGTCGAGAATGTTTGATTCTCGAAAAACTTTTTCAACATTGAGCAGCGCTTATTATTGGATGCAAGACATTGATATGAGAATGGAGCAATTATACTCATCGGTTTAATTATCCAAGTTTGAGGTAATTGAATGTTTCGGCCCAGAGTTTCAGCTGCTGTGGCTTGAAGTAAAATTTTGGAACGTCCTGCATCAGCGGGACAACAAAGAATGCCATATAAAAAAAGGCTTTCAGCCCAGAGTTTCGGCTGCTGTGGCTTGAAGTAAAATTTTGGAACGTTCTGCGTCAGCGGGACAACAAAGAATGCCATATAAAAAAAGGCTTTCAGCCCAGAGTTTCAGCTGCTGTGGCTTGAAGTAAAATTTTGGAACGTCCTGCATCAGCGGGACAACAAAGAATGCCATATAAAAAAAAGCAATATAATGGTGGGAATGGAATTATATCATGTTGAATGGATGCACCCCGTTATCTCATCCAATCTGTTAATCCTGATAGGTAATTGATTTGAGAGTAGAAGTGGGAGTAGGAGTAAATTTATGTTGTCGAGAATATTTGATTCTCGAAAAACATGAGTAGATTTATGTTGTCGAGAATATTTGATTCTCGAAAAACTTTTTCAACATTGAGCAGCGCTTATTATTGAATGCAAGACATTGATATGAGAATGGAGCAATTACACTCATCGGTTTAATTACCCAAGTTTGAGGTAATTGAATGTTTCGGCCCAGAGTTTCAGCTGCTGTGGCTTGAAGTAAAATTTTGGAACGTCATGCATCAGCGGGACAACAAGGAATGCCATATAAAAAAAAGCAATATAATGGTGGTAATGGAATTATATCATGTTGAATGGATGGGATGCACCCCGTTATCTCATCCAATCTGTTAATCCTGATAGGTAATTGATTTGAGAGTAGAAGTGGGAGTAGGAGTAAATTTATGTTGTCGAGAATATTTGATTCTCGAAAAACATGAGTAGATTTATGTTGTCGAGAATATTTGATTCTCGAAAAACTTTCGCAACATTGAGTAGCGCTTATTATTGAATGCAAGACATTGATATGAGAATGGAGCAATTATGCTCATCGGTTTAATTACCCAAGTTTGAGGTAATTGAATGTTTCGGCCCAGAGTTTCAGCTGCTGTGGCTTGAAGTAAAATTTTGGAACGTCCTGCATCAGCGGGACAACAAAGAATGCCATATAAAAAAATACTTTCAGCCCAGAGTTTCGGCTGCTGTGGCTTGAAGTAAAATTTTGGAACGTTCTGCGTCAGCGGGACAACAAAGAATGCCATGTAAAAAAAAGCAATATAATGGTGGGAATGGAATTATATCATGTTGAATGGATGCACCCCGTTATCTCATCCAATCTGTTAATCCTGATAGGTAATTGATTTGAGAGTAGAAGTGGGAGTAGGAGTAAATTTATGTTGTCGAGAATATTTGATTCTCGAAAAACTTTTTCAACATTGAGCAGCGCTTATTATTGAATGCAAGACATTGATATGAGAATGGAGCAATTATACTCATCGGTTTAATTATCCAAGTTTGAGGTAATTGAATGTTTCGGCCCAGAGTTTCAGCTGCTGTGGCTTGAAGTAAAATTTTGGAACGTTCTGCGTCAGCGGACAACAAAGAATGCCATATAAAAAAGGCTTTCAGCCCAGAGTTTCAGCTGCTGTGGCTTGAAGTAAAATTTTGGAACGTCCTGCATCAGCGGGACAACAAAGAATGCCATATAAAAAAAAGCAATATAATGGTGGGAATGGAATTATATCATGTTGAATGGATGCACCCCGTTATCTCATCCAATCTGTTAATCCTGATAGGTAATTGATTTGAGAGTAGAAGTGGGAGTAGGAGTAAATTTATGTTGTCGAGAATATTTGATTCTCGAAAAACTTTTTCAACATTGAGCAGCGCTTATTATTGAATGCAAGACATTGATATGAGAATGGAGTAATTACACTCATCGGTTTAATTACCCAAGTTTGAGGTAATTGAATGTTTCGGCCCAGAGTTTCAGCTGCTGTGCTTGAAGTAAAATTTTGGAACGTCTGCATCAGCGGGACAACAAAGAATGCCATATAAAAAAGGCTTTCAGCCCAGAGTTTCAGCTGCTGTGGCTTGAAGTAAAATTTTGGAACGTCCTGCATCAGCGGGACAACAAAGAATGCCATATAAAAAAAGCAATATAATGGTGGGAATGGAATTATATCATGTTGAATGGATGCACCCCGTTATCTCATCCAATCTGTTAATCCTGATAGGTAATTGATTTGAGAGTAGAAGTGGGAGTAGGAGTAAATTTATGTTGTCGAGAATATTTGATTCTCGAAAAACTTTTTCAACATTGAGCAGCGCTTATTATTGAATGCAAGACATTGATATGAGAATGGAGTAATTACACTCATCGGTTTAATTACCCAAGTTTGAGGTAATTGAATGTTTCGGCCCAGAGTTTCAGCTGCTGTGGCTTGAAGTAAAATTTTGGAACGTCCTGCATCAGCGGGACAACAAAGAATGCCATATAAAAAAAGGCTTTCAGCCCAGAGTTTCGGCTGCTGTGGCTTGAAGTAAAATTTTGGAACGTTCTGCGTCAGCGGGACAACAAAGAATGCCATATAAAAAAAAGCAATATAATGGTGGGAATGGAATTATATCATGTTGAATGGATGCACCCCGTTATCTCATCCAATCTGTTAATCCTGATAGGTAATTGATTTGAGAGTAGAAGTGGGAGTAGGAGTAAATTTATGTTGTCGAGAATATTTGATTCTCGAAAAACATGAGTAGATTTGTTGTCGAGAATATTTGATTCTTGAAAAACTTTCGCAACATTGAGTAGCGCTTATTATTGAATGCAAGACATTGATATGAGAATGGAGCAATTATGCTCATCGGTTTAATTACCCAAGTTTGAGGTAATGAATGTTTCGGCCCAGAGTTTCAGCTGCTGTGGCTTGAAGTAAAATTTTGGAACGTCCTGCATCAGCGGGACAACAAAGAATGCCATATAAAAAAAAGCAATATAATGGTGGGAATGGAATTATATCATGTTGAATGGATGCACCCCGTTATCTCATCCAATCTGTTAATCCTGATAGGTAATTGATTTGAGAGTAGAAGTGGGAGTAGGAGTAAATTTATGTTGTCGAGAATATTTGATTCTCGAAAAACATGAGTAGATTTATGTTGTCGAGAATATTTGATTCTTGAAAAACTTTCGCAACATTGAGTAGCGCTTATTATTGAATGCAAGACATTGATATGAGAATGGAGCAATTATGCTCATCGGTTTAATTACCCAAGTTTGAGGTAATTGAATGTTTCGGCCCAGAGTTTCAGCTGCTGTGGCTTGAAGTAAAATTTTGGAACGTCTGCATCAGCGGGACAACAAAGAATGCCATATAAAAAAACTTTCAGCCCAGAGTTTCGGCTGCTGTGGCTTGAAGTAAAATTTTGGAACGTCTGCGTCAGCGGGACAACAAAGAATGCCATATAAAAAAAAGCAATATAATGGTGGGAATGGAATTATATCATGTTGAATGGATGCACCCCGTTATCTCATCCAATCTGTTAATCCTGATAGGTAATTGATTTGAGAGTAGAAGTGGGAGTAGGAGTAAATTTATGTTGTCGAGAATATTTGATTCTCGAAAAACATGAGTAGATTTATGTTGTCGAGAATATTTGATTCTTGAAAAACTTTCGCAACATTGAGTAGCGCTTATTATTGAATGCAAGACATTGATATGAGAATGGAGCAATTATGCTCATCGGTTTAATTACCCAAGTTTGAGGTAAATGAATGTTTCGGCCCAGAGTTTCAGCTGCTGTGGCTTGAAGTAAAATTTTGGAACGTCCTGCATCAGCGGGACAACAAAGAATGCCATATAAAAAAAAGCATATAATGGTGGGAATGGAATTATATCATGTTGAATGGATGCACCCCGTTATCTCATCCAATCTGTTAATCCTGATAGGTAATTGATTTGAGAGTAGAAGTGGGAGTAGGAGTAAATTTATGTTGTCGAGAATATTTGATTCTCGAAAAACATGAGTAGATTTATGTTGTCGAGAATATTTGATTCTTGAAAAACTTTCGCAACATTGAGTAGCGCTTATTATTGAATGCAAGACATTGATATGAGAATGGAGCAATTATGCTCATCGGTTTAATTACCCAAGTTTGAGGTAATGAATGTTTCGGCCCAGAGTTTCAGCTGCTGTGGCTTGAAGTAAAATTTTGGAACGTCCTGCATCAGCGGGACAACAAAGAATGCCATATAAAAAAAAGCAATATAATGGTGGAATGGAATTATATCATGTTGAATGGATGCACCCCGTTATCTCATCCAATCTGTTAATCCTGATAGGTAATTGATTTGAGAGTAGAAGTGGGAGTAGGAGTAAATTTATGTTGTCGAGAATATTTGATTCTCGAAAAACATGAGTAGATTTATGTTGTCGAGAATATTTGATTCTTGAAAAACTTTCGCAACATTGAGCAGCGCTTATTATTGAATGCAAGACATTGATATGAGAATGGAGCAATTACTCATCGGTTTAATTACCCAAGTTTGAGGTAATTGAATGTTTCGGCCCAGAGTTTCAGCTGCTGTGGCTTGAAGTAAAATTTTGGAACGTCCTGCATCAGCGGGACAACAAAGAATGCCATATAAAAAAACTTTCAGCCCAGAGTTTCAGGCTGCTGTGGCTTGAAGTAAAATTTTGGAACGTCTGCATCAGCGGGACAACAAAGAATGCCATATAAAAAAAAGCAATATAATGGTGGGAATGGAATTATATCATGTTGAATGGATGCACCCCGTTATCTCATCCAATCTGTTAATCCTGATAGGTAATTGATTTGAGAGTAGAAGTGGGAGTAGGAGTAAATTTATGTTGTCGAGAATATTTGATTCTCGAAAAACTTTTTCAACATTGAGCAGCGCTTATTATTGAATGCAAGACATTGATATGAGAATGGAGCAATTACACTCATCGGTTTAATTACCCAAGTTTGAGGTAATTGAATGTTTCGGCCCAGAGTTTCAGCTGCTGTGGCTTGAAGTAAAATTTTGGAACGTCCTGCATCAGCGGGACAACAAAGAATGCCATATAAAAAAAAGCAATATAATGGTGGGAATGGAATTATATCATGTTGAATGGATGCACCCCGTTATCTCATCCAATCTGTTAATCCTGATAGGTAATTGATTTGAGAGTAGAAGTGGGAGTAGGAGTAAATTTATGTTGTCGAGAATATTTGATTCTCGAAAACATGAGTAGATTTATGTTGTCGAGAATATTTGATTCTCGAAAAACTTTTTCAACATTGAGCAGCGCTTATTATTGAATGCAAGACATTGATATGAGAATGGAGCAATTATCATCGGTTTAATTACCCAAGTTTGAGGTAATTGAATGTTTCGGCCCAGAGTTTCAGCTGCTGTGGCTTGAAGTAAAATTTTGGAACGTCTGCATCAGCGGGACAACAAAGAATGCCATATAAAAAAAGGCTTTCAGCCCAGAGTTTCAGCTGCTGTGGCTTGAAGTAAAATTTTGGAACGTCCTGCATCAGCGGGACAACAAAGAATGCCATATAAAAAAAGCAATATAATGGTGGGAATGGAATTATATCATGTTGAATGGATGCACCCCGTTATCTCATCCAATCTGTTAATCCTGATAGGTAATTGATTTGAGAGTAGAAGTGGGAGTAGGAGTAAATTTATGTTGTCGAGAATATTTGATTCTCGAAAAACTTTTTCAACATTGAGCAGCGCTTATTATTGAATGCAAGACATTGATATGAGAATGGAGTAATTACACTCATCGGTTTAATTACCCAAGTTTGAGGTAATTGAATGTTTCGGCCCAGAGTTTCAGCTGCTGTGGCTTGAAGTAAAATTTTGGAACGTCCTGCATCAGCGGGACAACAAAGAATGCCATATAAAAAAACTTTCAGCCAGAGTTTCGGCTGCTGTGGCTTGAAGTAAATTTTGGAACGTTCTGCGTCAGCGGGACAACAAAGAATGCCATATAAAAAAAAGCAATATAATGGTGGGAATGGAATTATATCATGTTGAATGGATGCACCCCGTTATCTCATCCAATCTGTTAATCCTGATAGGTAATTGATTTGAGAGTAGAAGTGGGAGTAGGAGTAAATTTATGTTGTCGAGAATATTTGATTCTCGAAAAACTTTTTCAACATTGAGCAGCGCTTATTATTGAATGCAAGACATTGATATGAGAATGGAGCAATTACACTCATCGGTTTAATTACCCAAGTTTGAGGTAATTGAATGTTTCGGCCCAGAGTTTCAGCTGCTGTGGCTTGAAGTAAAATTTTGGAACGTCCTGCATCAGCGGGACAACAAAGAATGCCATATAAAAAAAGCAATATAATGGTGGGAATGGAATTATATCATGTTGAATGGATGCACCCCGTTATCTCATCCAATCTGTTAATCCTGATAGGTAATTGATTTGAGAGTAGAAGTGGGAGTAGGAGTAAATTTATGTTGTCGAGAATATTTGATTCTCGAAAACATGAGTAGATTTATGTTGTCGAGAATATTTGATTCTCGAAAAACTTTTTCAACATTGAGCAGCGCTTATTATTGAATGCAAGACATTGATATGAGAATGGAGCAATTATACTCATCGGTTTAATTACCCAAGTTTGAGGTAATTGAATGTTTCGGCCCAGAGTTTCAGCTGCTGTGGCTTGAAGTAAAATTTTGGAACGTTCTGCGTCAGCGGGACAACAAAGAATGCCATATAAAAAAAGGCTTTCAGCCCAGAGTTTCAGCTGCTGTGGCTTGAAGTAAAATTTTGGAACGTCCTGCATCAGCGGGACAACAAAGAATGCCATATAAAAAAAAGCAATATAATGGTGGGAATGGAATTATATCATGTTGAATGGATGCACCCCGTTATCTCATCCAATCTGTTAATCCTGATAGGTAATTGATTTGAGAGTAGAAGTGGGAGTAGGAGTAAATTTATGTTGTCGAGAATATTTGATTCTCGAAAAACTTTTTCAACATTGAGCAGCGCTTATTATTGAATGCAAGACATTGATATGAGAATGGAGTAATTACACTCATCGGTTTAATTACCAAGTTTGAGGTAATTGAATGTTTCGGCCCAGAGTTTCAGCTGCTGTGGCTTGAAGTAAAATTTTGGAACGTCCTGCATCAGCGGGACAACAAAGAATGCCATATAAAAAAAGGCTTTCAGCCCAGAGTTTCGCTGCTGTGGCTTGAAGTAAAATTTTGGAACGTCCTGCATCAGCGGGACAACAAAGAATGCCATATAAAAAAAGCAATATAATGGTGGGAATGGAATTATATCATGTTGAATGGATGGATGCACCCCGTTATCTCATCCAATCTGTTAATCCTGATAGGTAATTGATTTGAGAGTAGAAGTGGGAGTAGGAGTAAATTTATGTTGTCGAGAATATTTGATTCTCGAAAAACATGAGTAGATTTATGTTGTCGAGAATATTTGATTCTCGAAAAACTTTTTCAACATTGAGCAGCGCTTATTATTGAATGCAAGACATTGATATGAGAATGGAGCAATTATACTCATCGGTTTAATTATCCAAGTTTGAGGTAATTGAATGTTTCGGCCCAGAGTTTCAGCTGCTGTGGCTTGAAGTAAAATTTTGGAACGTTCTGCGTCAGCGGGACAACAAAGAATGCCATATAAAAAAAGGCTTTCAGCCCAGAGTTTCAGCTGCTGTGGCTTGAAGTAAAATTTTGGAACGTCCTGCATCAGCGGGACAACAAAGAATGCCATATAAAAAAAAGCAATATAATGGTGGGAATGGAATTATATCATGTTGAATGGATGCACCCCGTTATCTCATCCAATCTGTTAATCCTGATAGGTAATTGATTTGAGAGTAGAAGTGGGAGTAGGAGTAAATTTATGTTGTCGAGAATATTTGATTCTCGAAAAACATGAGTAGATTTATGTTGTCGAGAATATTTGATTCTCGAAAAACTTTTTCAACATTGAGCAGCGCTTATTATTGAATGCAAGACATTGATATGAGAATGGAGCAATTATACTCATCGGTTTAATTACCAAGTTTGAGGTAATTGAATGTTTCGGCCCAGAGTTTCAGCTGCTGTGGCTTGAAGTAAAATTTTGGAACGTCTGCGTCAGCGGGACAACAAAGAATGCCATATAAAAAAAGGCTTTCAGCCCAGAGTTTCAGCTGCTGTGGCTTGAAGTAAAATTTTGGAACGTCCTGCATCAGCGGGACAACAAAGAATGCCATATAAAAAAAAGCAATATAATGGTGGGAATGGAATTATATCATGTTGAATGGATGCACCCCGTTATCTCATCCAATCTGTTAATCCTGATAGGTAATTGATTTGAGAGTAGAAGTGGGAGTAGGAGTAAATTTATGTTGTCGAGAATATTTGATTCTCGAAAAACATGAGTAGATTTATGTTGTCGAGAATATTTGATTCTCGAAAAACTTTTTCAACATTGAGCAGCGCTTATTATTGAATGCAAGACATTGATATGAGAATGGAGCAATTATACTCATCGGTTTAATTATCCAAGTTTGAGGTAATTGAATGTTTCGGCCCAGAGTTTCAGCTGCTGTGGCTTGAAGTAAAATTTTGGAACGTTCTGCGTCAGCGGGACAACAAAGAATGCCATATAAAAAAGGCTTTCAGCCCAGAGTTTCAGCTGCTGTGGCTTGAAGTAAAATTTTGGAACGTCCTGCATCAGCGGGACAACAAAGAATGCCATATAAAAAAAGCAATATAATGGTGGGAATGGAATTATATCATGTTGAATGGATGCACCCCGTTATCTCATCCAATCTGTTAATCCTGATAGGTAATTGATTTGAGAGTAGAAGTGGGAGTAGGAGTAAATTTATGTTGTCGAGAATATTTGATTCTCGAAAAACTTTTTCAACATTGAGCAGCGCTTATTATTGAATGCAAGACATTGATATGAGAATGGAGCAATTACACTCATCGGTTTAATTACCCAAGTTTGAGGTAATTGAATGTTTCGGCCCAGAGTTTCAGCTGCTGTGGCTTGAAGTAAAATTTTGGAACGTCCTGCATCAGCGGGACAACAAAGAATGCCATATAAAAAAAGGCTTTCAGCCCAGAGTTTCGCTGCTGTGGCTTGAAGTAAAATTTTGGAACGTCCTGCATCAGCGGGACAACAAAGAATGCCATATAAAAAAAGCAATATAATGGTGGGAATGGAATTATATCATGTTGAATGGATGGGATGCACCCCGTTATCTCATCCAATCTGTTAATCCTGATAGGTAATTGATTTGAGAGTAGAAGTGGGAGTAGGAGTAAATTTATGTTGTCGAGAATATTTGATTCTCGAATGAGTAGATTTATGTTGTCGAGAATATTTGATTCTCGAAAAACTTTTTCAACATTGAGCAGCGCTTATTATTGAATGCAAGACATTGATATGAGAATGGAGCAATTATACTCATCGGTTTAATTACCAAGTTTGAGGTAATTGAATGTTTCGGCCCAGAGTTTCAGCTGCTGTGGCTTGAAGTAAAATTTTGGAACGTTCTGCGTCAGCGGGACAACAAAGAATGCCATATAAAAAAAGGCTTTCAGCCCAGAGTTTCAGCTGCTGTGGCTTGAAGTAAAATTTTGGAACGTCCTGCATCAGCGGGACAACAAAGAATGCCATATAAAAAAAAGCAATATAATGGTGGGAATGGAATTATATCATGTTGAATGGATGCACCCCGTTATCTCATCCAATCTGTTAATCCTGATAGGTAATTGATTTGAGAGTAGAAGTGGGAGTAGGAGTAAATTTATGTTGTCGAGAATATTTGATTCTCGAAAACATGAGTAGATTTATGTTGTCGAGAATGTTTGATTCTCGAAAAACTTTCGCGCAACATTGAGTAGCGCTTATTGAATGCAAGACATTGATATGAGAATGGAGCAATTATGCATCGGTTTAATTACCCAAGTTTGAGGTAATGAATGTTTCGGCCCAGAGTTTCAGCTGCTGTGGCTTGAAGTAAAATTTTGGAACGTCCTGCATCAGCGGGACAACAAAGAATGCCATATAAAAAAAAGCAATATAATGGTGGGAATGGAATTATATCATGTTGAATGGATGCACCCCGTTATCTCATCCAATCTGTTAATCCTGATAGGTAATTGATTTGAGAGTAGAAGTGGGAGTAGGAGTAAATTTATGTTGTCGAGAATATTTGATTCTCGAAAAACATGAGTAGATTTATGTTGTCGAGAATATTTGATTCTTGAAAAACTTTCGCAACATTGAGTAGCGCTTATTATTGAATGCAAGACATTGATATGAGAATGGAGCAATTATGCTCATCGGTTTAATTACCCAAGTTTGAGGTAATTGAATGTTTCGGCCCAGAGTTTCAGCTGCTGTGGCTTGAAGTAAAATTTTGGAACGTCCTGCATCAGCGGGACAACAAAGAATGCCATATAAAAAAAAGCAATATAATGGTGGGAATGGAATTATATCATGTTGAATGGATGCACCCCGTTATCTCATCCAATCTGTTAATCCTGATAGGTAATTGATTTGAGAGTAGAAGTGGGAGTAGGAGTAAATTTATGTTGTCGAGAATATTTGATTCTCGAAAAACATGAGTAGATTTATGTTGTCGAGAATATTGATTCTCGAAAAACTTTTTCAACATTGAGCAGCGCTTATTATTGAATGCAAGACATTGATATGAGAATGGAGCAATTATACTCATCGGTTTAATTATCCAAGTTTGAGGTAATTGAATGTTTCGGCCCAGAGTTTCAGCTGCTGTGGCTTGAAGTAAAATTTTGGAACGTTCTGCGTCAGCGGGACAACAAAGAATGCCATATAAAAAAAGGCTTTCAGCCCAGAGTTTCAGCTGCTGTGGCTTGAAGTAAAATTTTGGAACGTCCTGCATCAGCGGGACAACAAAGAATGCCATATAAAAAAAAGCAATATAATGGTGGGAATGGAATTATATCATGTTGAATGGATGCACCCCGTTATCTCATCCAATCTGTTAATCCTGATAGGTAATTGATTTGAGAGTAGAAGTGGGAGTAGGAGTAAATTTATGTTGTCGAGAATATTTGATTCTCGAAAAACTTTTTCAACATTGAGCAGCGCTTATTATTGAATGCAAGACATTGATATGAGAATGGAGTAATTACACTCATCGGTTTAATTACCAAGTTTGAGGTAATTGAATGTTTCGGCCCAGAGTTTCAGCTGCTGTGGCTTGAAGTAAAATTTTGGAACGTCCTGCATCAGCGGGACAACAAAGAATGCCATATAAAAAAAGGCTTTCAGCCCAGAGTTTCGCTGCTGTGGCTTGAAGTAAAATTTTGGAACGTCCTGCATCAGCGGGACAACAAGAATGCCATGTAATAAAAAGCAATATAATGGTGGGAATGGAATTATATCATGTTGAATGGATGGGATGCACCCCGTTATCTCATCCAATCTGTTAATCCTGATAGGTAATTGATTTGAGAGTAGAAGTGGGAGTAGGAGTAAATTTATGTTGTCGAGAATATTTGATTCTCGAAAAACATGAGTAGATTTATGTTGTCGAGAATATTTGATTCTCGAAAAACTTTTTCAACATTGAGCAGCGCTTATTATTGAATGCAAGACATTGATATGAGAATGGAGCAATTATACTCATCGGTTTAATTATCCAAGTTTGAGGTAATTGAATGTTTCGGCCCAGAGTTTCAGCTGCTGTGGCTTGAAGTAAAATTTTGGAACGTTCTGCGTCAGCGGGACAACAAAGAATGCCATATAAAAAAAGGCTTTCAGCCCAGAGTTTCAGCTGCTGTGGCTTGAAGTAAAATTTTGGAACGTCCTGCATCAGCGGGACAACAAAGAATGCCATATAAAAAAAAGCAATATAATGGTGGGAATGGAATTATATCATGTTGAATGGATGCACACCCGTTATCTCATCCAATCTGTTAATCCTGATAGGTAATTGATTTGAGAGTAGAAGTGGGAGTAGGAGTAAATTTATGTTGTCGAGAATATTTGATTCTCGAAAAACATGAGTAGATTTATGTTGTCGAGAATATTTGATTCTCGAAAAACTTTTTCAACATTGAGCAGCGCTTATTATTGAATGCAAGACATTGATATGAGAATGGAGCAATTATACTCATCGGTTTAATTATCCAAGTTTGAGGTAATTGAATGTTTCGGCCCAGAGTTTCAGCTGCTGTGGCTTGAAGTAAAATTTTGGAACGTTCTGCGTCAGCGGGACAACAAAGAATGCCATATAAAAAAAGGCTTTCAGCCCAGAGTTTCAGCTGCTGTGGCTTGAAGTAAAATTTTGGAACGTCCTGCATCAGCGGGACAACAAAGAATGCCATATAAAAAAAAGCAATATAATGGTGGGAATGGAATTATATCATGTTGAATGGATGCACCCCGTTATCTCATCCAATCTGTTAATCCTGATAGGTAATTGATTTGAGAGTAGAAGTGGGAGTAGGAGTAAATTTATGTTGTCGAGAATATTTGATTCTCGAAAAACATGAGTAGATTTATGTTGTCGAGAATATTTGATTCTCGAAAAACTTTTTCAACATTGAGCAGCGCTTATTATTGAATGCAAGACATTGATATGAGAATGGAGCAATTATACTCATCGGTTTAATTATCCAAGTTTGAGGTAATTGAATGTTTCGGCCCAGAGTTTCAGCTGCTGTGGCTTGAAGTAAAATTTTGGAACGTTCTGCGTCAGCGGGACAACAAAGAATGCCATATAAAAAAAGGCTTTCAGCCCAGAGTTTCAGCTGCTGTGGCTTGAAGTAAAATTTTGGAACGTCCTGCATCAGCGGGACAACAAAGAATGCCATATAAAAAAAAGCAATATAATGGTGGGAATGGAATTATATCATGTTGAATGGATGCACCCCGTTATCTCATCCAATCTGTTAATCCTGATAGGTAATTGATTTGAGAGTAGAAGTGGGAGTAGGAGTAAATTTATGTTGTCGAGAATATTTGATTCTCGAAAAACATGAGTAGATTTATGTTGTCGAGAATATTTGATTCTCGAAAAACTTTTTCAACATTGAGCAGCGCTTATTATTGAATGCAAGACATTGATATGAGAATGGAGCAATTATACTCATCGGTTTAATTATCCAAGTTTGAGGTAATTGAATGTTTCGGCCCAGAGTTTCAGCTGCTGTGGCTTGAAGTAAAATTTTGGAACGTTCTGCGTCAGCGGGACAACAAAGAATGCCATATAAAAAAAGGCTTTCAGCCCAGAGTTTCAGCTGCTGTGGCTTGAAGTAAAATTTTGGAACGTCCTGCATCAGCGGGACAACAAAGAATGCCATATAAAAAAAAGCAATATAATGGTGGGAATGGAATTATATCATGTTGAATGGATGCACCCCGTTATCTCATCCAATCTGTTAATCCTGATAGGTAATTGATTTGAGAGTAGAAGTGGGAGTAGGAGTAAATTTATGTTGTCGAGAATATTTGATTCTCGAAAAACTTTTTCAACATTGAGCAGCGCTTATTATTGAATGCAAGACATTGATATGAGAATGGAGCAATTTACACTCATCGGTTTAATTATCCAAGTTTGAGGTAATTGAATGTTTCGGCCCAGAGTTTCAGCTGCTGTGGCTTGAAGTAAAATTTTGGAACGTCCTGCATCAGCGGGACAACAAAGAATGCCATATAAAAAAAGGCTTTCAGCCCAGAGTTTCGGCTGCTGTGGCTTGAAGTAAAATTTTGGAACGTCCTGCATCAGCGGGACAACAAGAATGCCATATAAAAAAAAGCAATATAATGGTGGGAATGGAATTATATCATGTTGAATGGATGGGATGCACCCCGTTATCTCATCCAATCTGTTATCCTGATAGGTAATTGATTTGAGAGTAGAAGTGGGAGTAGGAGTAAATTTATGTTGTCGAGAATATTTGATTCTCGAAAAACATGAGTAGATTTATGTTGTTATTGTGAATTAATTTTTGTCGAGGTCGCCAAACTATATGATGTCGTAAATTTGTTGTGTGTTATCAGGTGTCCACAAATCTTTCAGTATGTTTGAGTTGTCGATTGGATTCAAATGTGTTGCGTTGGATGGAATTGAGTTGAGTTGAAGAGTATTGAATTGTGTTGAGATCTCAAACTTGGGTAATTAAACCATTTACTGAGTAAACACAAAACAACATCTTAACCAGAGTAAAATACGCAAGCATTAACACGAGTTAGACACGCGAGAATTAGCGAGAGTAATATGCGCCAGTACTAAGAAGCTTGAGACGCGCAAGAATGTACAAGTGTAATACGCGCGATCATTACCAAGCGTAAGATGCGCGAGAATGTAGGAGAGTTATACGCGCGAGCATTAACACGAGTTAGACACGCGAGAATTAGCGAGAGTAATATGCGCGAGTACTAACAAGCTTGAGACGCGCAAGAATGTACAAGAGTAATACGCGCGATCATTAATAAGCGTAAGATGCGCGAGAATGTACAAGAGTTATGCGCGCAAGCATTAACACGAGTTAGACACGCGAGAATTAGCGATAGTAATATGCGCGAGTACTAACAAGCTTGAGACGCGCAAGAATGTACAAGAGTAATACGCGCGATCATTAATAAGCGTAAGATGCGCGAGAATGTACAAGAGTTATGCGCGCAAGCATTAACACGAGTTAGACACGCGAGAATTAGCGATAGTAATACGCGCGATCGTATTAAGCAAATTAAAAAAGGAAACCCATAAAAAAAAGAAAACCAAATGATGATGGTAAACAAGAATAATCTTTAACATAGCGTTGGGAGGATATTTATTGCGTTAAGTATGAAATTCTGAGTGGATTGATTAATGAGATTACCCAAAGAAACAAATTAAATCTCTATATCAGTTATACAAGATTTTAACAGTACCATATTATCAATAAACAGAATAATGATATTATTTATATGAAGAAAAAATAGAGAAAAGGATTAAATGTGATGTAAATGTTTACTGGAAAATATCGCGAAAGAGTGTTCGCGACACTCCCGAGGGAGGAAAGAAAAATAAAATTAAAGGTTTATATTAAAACATTTGAATAATGATTACAATTATTATTTTCTGGTTACAAATTCTTCGAATTTTCTTGCATTACTGAACCATTTGATTGAATTGATCATGTAATCGAATTGTCGGTGGAAATTTGTTGTTGCTTTGATCTGGTTCGCTGTGAAACAGGTTCCTCAGGTGTAGTTTCCACTTTGATATTTGAGTCCTCGGAACCATCGATTTCCAATGGATAAAGCATATTGATTGGTCGAGCCAACAGTTTTCCATCTGGGAGTTGTACCATTGCGCTCCTGATCCTCCCATCCGATCCTTCAACTTCGGTTATTAATGTGATGAATTCGTTCTCTTTCAGAAGTTTTCGGCCTATTGCTTTTCTAAGAGCTTTCTTAGTAAGGGCGATAATTCTTTCATATACTCCTCCGCTCCAAGGTGCTTTCGGTATAATATTTCTCCATATGATCCCTTTTGAGGATTTTGGAAGGTTCTTGATCTTGTTACTCGACTCTCTGGTAGATTTGACATAGGAGGTAGTTTGAAAGATTTAGCTCTCCATCGTTGACAGCCTCGACATAATGAGATAACACGCTTCACTACAGCTCGTCCCTTGGGAATCCAGAAGCGTTGTCTTAATTCGGATAGCGTATGCGATACACCAGCGTGGAATAACTTCATACTGTAGTTCCGAGTGTTCTAATCGACTTCTCGACCTCCATAAATCGTCCTCTTGGTATAGATTCCATTTTTCAATTTCTTCTTTGGTTACCTTTTGTGACTGTGCCTGTCGTTACTCTAACTAATCTTGTCCAATTGCTAAAACGATTTTCGTCAATAAATTGAATTGGATTGATCTTGAGGCCATTCACCTCGATCCTTGTTTAGCCATTGAGGTCCTTCCCACCATTGACTATAATTACGAAGTTTGTTCGGCGACAATCCTCTTGTGGCCACATCCGCTGGATTTTGTTCACCAGGAACATATCTTAATTCGAAATTAGCTTTTCTTATCTCATCGACTCGGTTTTGTATGAATCGTGGCTGGAGCTTTGTATGATTTTTTACCCAATAAAGAGCACATTTTGAGTCAGACCATAAAGTAACCGAAATGTCTTTCAAATTCAATTGATTGAGTACAAAGTGGGCAGCTCTTACCCCTATTAGGATAGATAACAACTCAAGTCTTGGAGTAGAAATACTTTTAATAGGGGCAATTCTAGATTTAGCATAAAGTAAATTTGAAGATGGGCTTAAATTTGATGTTTTGGGAAGAAGCATGTAAACCGCTGCTGAATATGCAAGTTTTGAAGCATCGGTAAAGACATGGAGACTTAGTTGGGAGGAGATTTCTGATACAAACCTTGGTAAAGTTATCACATTCATTGGCCATTCATCGATAAGTGCTTTCCAGTTTTGTTCGTCCCGTTCATCCAACTGTTGATCCCATGAAATATTTTTCTTCCATAGGTGTTGAATAAATACTTTCAATTGTATCATCGAAGGGACTAGGAAACCTAGCGGATCATATTGAGATGCTAAAAATCTTACTATTGTTCTCTTCGTTACTGCCTTCTCTATCCAGGGTTTTAGCACCACACGTATTATATCTAATTTGTGGTTCCAGACAATGCCAAGAAAATTCTCCTTATCTGTTTTGCTCAGATCACACTTCGGTATTCTCGTATTGAAATTTTTGTCGTTGGAGAGGAATTCCCTTATATTCATTGATGCATCGCCAAAGATTTCCTTCATCTCTCTGTATTTCTGTAAGGCGTCTTCCGTTCCCTCGGCCGAAATGGTAATGTTATCCACATAAAGATTTTTTCTTATCTCATCCGCCAAACTATTGTCAAGATTTTCTAGATGGAAATTGAGTGTAGCAGCTAACAGGAACGGTGAAGATGTTACTCCGAAGGGGACTCTCTTGAAACGATAGCATTTTATATTTTCATCCTCGGTTCCTCTTTCTATGTTCTTCAACCAAAGAAACCGAGTGCAATTACGTTCCTGAGCCTGTAATCCTAATTGCAAGAAGGCTTTCTCAATGTCAGCAGTTATTACAATTTTCATCATACGAAAGCGTAATAAAACACCTACCAAATCTGGTAGCATAATTGGTCCACGATACAATACCTCGTTTAAGCTTTTATATCCACTGAGATGTGCCGATGCATCGTATACAATTCGTAGTTTAGTTGTAGTTTTGCTAGGCGTTACGACTTCATGATGCGGCAAATAGTGAATAATTCCAATTTCATCATTGGTCGGTACTTCTTCGATTATGCCAGACTGGAATTGATCCATAATTGTATCATGGTATAACTGAAGAAGTGACCTGTGTTGGAGACGCGGAATTAAGCTCCTTAAACGTCCTAGGCATAATCCGTAATTATTACTTAATTTATGTAGTGAATCTCGCCAAGGCCAGCGTACTTCATACCGACCATTTTTCTTCATGATAGTTCGTTTGAATTGTTGTAATGCTTGATCATCGTCGTCGGCAATAGGAGTTTCTTGGATGCCAATCGTTTCCAACTTCCAAAATCTCTCCAGTTCAGAATTGAGGCTTACATTGACCGACTGTATTTCATAGTTGGGAACACCAAGTTTACAGAGTTTGTTGATGTTTCCCGTCCCGATGACCATAGGGCCCACTTTTGATTGGATCAGCATGTATCCAGAATTTAATTTTTTCATCTTCTGTAGTGTGATAAACTGGAAGAAATAGTCAGCTCCAATGAGAATATCAGGTTTTCTCCAACAACTTGTAATATCATTGGAAGCAATATCGTTTGATATCTTAACTACTTGTATTTCGTTTGTTAAATGACTAACCACATTCGCGCCAATTGTTATCCTTTCGCTTCCAGCTTGTACATTGAGTTGTATTCGTGTCGTAGGGTATACACTTGGTTGCTTCGTTCCAAAGGGAGTAATTTTTAAAGTTTGCTGTCCTGACAAAGGTAATTTTAAGCAATTAGCCAACTTTTCAGAAACAAAAGAGAGTTGCGAGCCGGTATCGAATAACGCCAAAGCGTTGCTCCGATACCTTTTCATTTTCTTGCTCATTGTTTTGTTCCTTTCTTTTGTCACATAGCGCGCTTGGATGAAGTTTCTTACAATAAAAACACGGTTTAAGTTTTTTGCAATTTTCACCACTGTGATTGTCCATAAGACATTTGGCACATTTTTTGAGAATCTTCAGACGATTTAGTCTAGAACTGAGAGTAGGATAACTGTCGCAATTGCTATCCCAATGGTCTCGAGAACAAAATAAGCATGGTCTTCTCTTCCCCTTTGAAGCCTTGCTTAAAGATTGCATAGATTGTATTGTAGAGAATGTAGAATCTTTTTGGGGTTCCGATAGCCTTTTATTACTAAACGGAATAGCTGAGGATTTGGTTACCTGAATTGTTGTATTTTGAGTGAGTCTAACTTGTTCGTCGATCCTAACCAATTGCATCAAAAATCCTCTCAACTTTGAAACATTCCATGGTTTATCGACTAATTTCTGCGCAAATACTTTGTTCATGATCCAAGAAGGTAACTTACCTTCTATTAAAGTTTCTATGCTCCTGTGTTCTAAATCCTCTCCAATTGCTTCTAGTTGACGAAGCACCCTTTCCATATTTTCGATTGTTGCTGCCCATTCCTTCTCATTCCGTTTGATAATTTGGAATTCATTATATAACATTGTCGAAAGTGTTGAAGAATCGCCATATTTGTTTATGAGTAATTGCCTTATTATCTCATAATTTTCCGGAGCAATATCATATCCGGCTACTGCTTGTAGCGCCTTTCCTTTCAAACATGTATAGAAATAATTTAATTTCTGAATTTGTGGGATAGGCTGAGAGTGAACAGCTGCTTCGAAACAACTCCAAAATTGTCGCCACTCTCTTGGATTACCAGTAAAGGGAAGCAAATTTAATTGAGGGAGGTTTACAGTAGGAATTGAAGCACTTACTTTTTCAGTGTCCTTCATCGACTCCTTTGAAGTTTGTTTTTGTTCGAGTTCTTCTTTCAGAAGCGTTAACGTTATGATTGCGTCTTTCGCCTCTTGCTTTAGAACAAATATATTCCGATCTCCACTTGCTAACTGTGCATAGTTTACTTCATCTTCCTTCTTCGATTTTGATTTCTGGATCCAACCCAGCCATTGTTTATTTAGTTCCTCTATTGATTCGATGCACATTTGCAATCGAAGAACCTTTTCATTTATAAATCGCTCCTTGAATTCGTTGATTTGATATGGCCCCTGATTCGACAAAGTTGGGCTTCGTAATTGGATGTCGAACGTTCTTACCTCTTCCAGTAATCTTTCTAAACGGTCTTTTACGGGTTTGAGATTTTCTACGATGGTGAACGCCATTCTCTCCTGCCGAGGTCGCCAAACTATTATATATTGTGAATTAATTTTTGTCGAGGTCGCCAAACTATTATATGTTGTGAATTAATTTTTGTCGAGGTCGCCAAACTATATGATGTCGTAAATTTGTTGTGTGTTATCAGGTGTCCACAAATCTTTCAGTATGTTTGAGTTGTCGATTGGATTCAAATGTGTTGCGTTGGATGGAATTGAGTTGAGTTGAAGAGTATTGAATTGTGTTGAGATCTCAAACTTGGGTAATTAAACCATTTACTGAGTAAACACAAAACAACATCTTAACCAGAGTAAAATACACAAGCATTAACACGAGTTAGACACGCGAGAATTAGCGAGAGTAATATGCGCCAGTACTAAGAAGCTTGAGACGCGCAAGAATGTACAAGAGTAATACGCGCGATCATTACCAAGCGTAAGATGCGCGAGAATGTACGAGAGTTATACGCGCGAGCATTAACACGAGTTAGACACGCGAGAATTAGCGAGAGTAATATGCGCGAGTACTAACAAGCTTGAGACGCGCAAGAATGTACAAGAGTAATACGCGCGATCATTAATAAGCGTAAGATGCGCGAGAATGTACAAGAGTTATGCACGCAAGCATTAACACGAGTTAGACACGCGAGAATTAGCGATAGTAATATGCGCGAGTACTAACAAGCTTGAGACGCGCAAGAATGTACAAGAGTAATACGCGCGATCATTAATAAGCGTAAGATGCGCGAGAATGTACAAGAGTTATGCGCGCAAGCATTAACACGAGTTAGACACGCGAGAATTAGCGATAGTAAATATGCGCGAGTACTAACAAGCTTGAGACGCGCAAGAATGTACAAGAGTAATACGCGCGATCATTAATTAAGCGTAAGATGCGCGAGAATGTACAAGAGTTATGCGCGCAAGCATTAACACGAGTTAGACACGCGAGAATTAGCGATAGTAATACGCGCGATCGTATTAAGCAAATTAAAAAAGGAAACCATAAAAAAAAGAAAACCAAATGATGATGGTAAACAAGAATAATCTTTAACATAGCGTTGGGAGGATATTTATTGCGTTAAGTATGAAATTCTGAGTGGATTGATTAATGAGATTACCCAAAGAAACAAATTAAATCTCTATATCAGTTATACAAGATTTTAACAGTACCATATTATCAATAAACAGAATAATGATATTATTTATATGAAGAAAAAATAGAGAAAAGGATTAAATGTGATGTAAATGTTTACTGGAAAATATCGCGAAAGAGTGTTCGCGACAGTTGTCGAGAATATTTGATTCTTGAAAAACTTTCGCAACATTGAGTAGCGCTTATTATTGAATGCAAGACATTGATATGAGAATGGAGCAATTATGCTCATCGGTTTAATTACCCAAGTTTGAGGATTAATGTTTCGGCCCAGAGTTTCGGCTGCTGTGGCTGAAGTAAAATTTTGGAACGTCCTGCATCAGCGGGACAACAAAGAATTCCATATAAAAAAGGCTTTCAGCCCAGAGTTTCAGCTGCTGTGGCTTGAAGTAAAATTTTGGAACGTCCTGCATCAGCGGGACAACAAGGAATGCCATATAAAAAAAGCAATATAATGGTGGGAATGGAATTATATCATGTTGAATGGATGGGATGCACCCGTTATCTCATCCAATCTGTTAATCCTGATAGGTAATTGATTTGATAGTAGAAGTGGGAGTAGGAGTAAATTTATGTTGTCGAGAATATTTGATTCTCGAAAAACTTTTTCAACATTGAGCAGCGCTTATTATTGAATGCAAGACATTCTGCATCAGCGGGACAACAAAGAATGCATATAAAAAAAGGCTTTCAGCCCAGAGTTTCGGCTGCTGTGGCTTGAAGTAAAATTTTGGAACGTTCTGCGTCAGCGGGACAACAAAGAATGCCATGTAATAAAAAGCAATATAATGGTGGGAATGGAATTATAACATGTTGAATGGATGGGATGCACCCTGTTATCTCATCCAATCTGTTAATCCTGATAGGTAATTGATTTGAGAGTAGAAGTGGGAGTAGGAGTAAATTTATGTTGTCGAGAATATTTGATTCTCGAAAAACTTTTTCAACATTGAGCAGCGCTTATTATTGAATGCAAGACATTGATATGAGAATGGAGCAATTATACTCATCGGTTTAATTATCCAAGTTTGAGGTAATTGAATGTTTCGGCCCAGAGTTTCAGCTGCTGTGGCTTGAAGTAAAATTTTGGAACGTCCTGCATCAGCGGGACAACAAAGAATTCCATATAAAAAAAGGCTTTCAGCCCAGAGTTTCAGCTGCTGTGGCTTGAAGTAAAATTTGGAACGTCCTGCATCAGCGGGACAACAAGGAATGCCATATAAAAAAAGCAATATAATGGTGGGAATGGAATTATATCATGTTGAATGGATGGGATGCACCCCGTTATCTCATCCAATCTGTTAATCCTGGTAGGTAATTGATTTGAGAGGTAGAAGTGGGAGTAGGAGTAAATTTATGTTGTCGAGAATATTTGATTCTCGAAAAACTTTCGCAACATTGAGTAGCGCTTATTATTGAATGCAAGACATTGATATGAGAATGGAGCAATTATGCTCATCGGTTTAATTACCCAAGTTTGAGGTAATTGAATGTTTCGGCCCAGAGTTTCGGCTGCTGTGGCTTGAAGTAAAATTTTGGAACGTCCTGCATCAGCGGGACAACAAAGAATTCCATATAAAAAAAGGCTTTCAGCCCAGAGTTTCAGCTGCTGTGGCTTGAAGTAAAATTTTGGAACGTCCTGCATCAGCGGGACAACAAAGGAATGCCATATAAAAAAAGCAATATAATGGTGGGAATGGAATTATATCATGTTGAATGGATGGGATGCACCCCGTTATCTCATCCAATCTGTTAATCCTGATAGGTAATTGATTTGAGAGTAGAAGTGGGAGTAGGAGTAAATTTATGTTGTCGAGAATATTTGATTCTCGAAAAACTTTTTCAACATTGAGCAGCGCTTATTATTGAATGCAAGACATTGATATGAGAATGGAGCAATTACACTCATCGGTTTAATTACCCAAGTTTGAGGTAATTGAATGTTTCGGCCCAGAGTTTCAGCTGCTGTGGCTTGAAGTAAAATTTTGGAACGTCCTGCATCAGCGGGACAACAAGGAATGCCATATAAAAAAAGCAATATAATGGTGGGAATGGAATTATATCATGTTGAATGGATGGGATGCACCCCGTTATCTCATCCAATCTGTTAATCCTGGTAGGTAATTGATTTGAGAGTAGAAGTGGGAGTAGGAGTAAATTTATGTTGTCGAGAATATTTGATTCTCGAAAAACTTTCGCAACATTGAGTAGCGCTTATTATTGAATGCAAGACATTGATATGAGAATGGAGCAATTATGCTCATCGGTTTAATTACCCAAGTTTGAGGTAATTGAATGTTTCGGCCCAGAGTTTCGGCTGCTGTGGCTTGAAGTAAAATTTTGGAACGTCCTGCATCAGCGGGACAACAAAGAATTCCATACAAAAAAAGGCTTTCAGCCCAGAGTTTCAGCTGCTGTGGCTTGAAGTAAAATTTTGGAACGTCCTGCATCAGCGGGACAACAAAGAATGCCATATAAAAAAAAGCAATATAATGGTGGGAATGGAATTATATCATGTTGAATGGATGGGATGCACCCCGTTATCTCATCCAATCTGTTAATCCTGATAGGTAATTGATTTGAGAGTAGAAGTGGGAGTAGGAGTAAATTTATGTTGTCGAGAATATTTGATTCTCGAAAAACTTTTTCAACATTGAGCAGCGCTTATTATTGAATGCAAGACATTGATATGAGAATGGAGCAATTACACTCGTCGGTTTAATTACCCAAGTTTGAGGTAATTGAATGTTTCGGCCCAGAGTTTCAGCTGCTGTGGCTTGAAGTAAAATTTTGGAACGTCCTGCATCAGCGGGACAACAAGGAATGCCATATAAAAAAAAGCAATATAATGGTGGTAATGGAATTATATCATGTTGAATGGATGGGATGCACCCCGTTATCTCATCCAATCTGTTAATCCTGATAGGTAATTGATTTGAGAGTAGAAGTGGGAGTAGGAGTAAATTTATGTTGTCGAGAATATTTGATTCTCGAAAAACTTTTTCAACATTGAGCAGCGCTTATTATTGAATGCAAGACATTGATATGAGAGTGGAGCAATTACACTCATCGGTTTAATTACCCAAGTTTGAGGTAATTGAATGTTTCGGCCCAGAGTTTCAGCTGCTGTGGCTTGAAGTAAAATTTTGGAACGTCATGCATCAGCGGGACAACAAAGAACGCCATATAAAAAAAGGCTTTGAGCCCAGAGTTTCAGCTGCTGTGGCTTGAAGTAAAATTTTGGAACGTCCTGCATCGGCGGGACAACAAAGAATGCCATATAAAAAAAAGCAATATAATGGTGGGAATGGAATTATATCATGTTGAATGGATGGGATGCACCCCGTTATCTCATCCAATCTGTTAATCCTGATAGGTAATTGATTTGAGAGTAGAAGTGGGAGTAGGAGTAAATTTATGTTGTCGAGAATATTTGATTCTCGAAAAACTTTTTCAACATTGAGCAGCGCTTATTATTGAATGCAAGACATTGATATGAGAATGGAGCAATTACACTCATCGGTTTAATTACCCAAGTTTGAGGTAATTGAATGTTTCGGCCCAGAGTTTCAGCTGCTGTGGCTTGAAGTAAAATTTTGGAACGTCCTGCATCGGCGGGACAACAAAGAATGCCATATAAAAAAAAGCAATATAATGGTGGGAATGGAATTATATCATGTTGAATGGATGGGATGCACCCCGTTATCTCATCCAATCTGTTAATCCTGGTAGGTAATTGATTTGAGAGTAGAAGTGGGAGTAGGAGTAAATTTATGTTGTCGAGAATATTTGATTCTCGAAAAACTTTCGCAACATTGAGTAGCGCTTATTATTGAATGCAAGACATTGATATGAGAATGGAGCAATTATGCTCATCGGTTTAATTACCCAAGTTTGAGGTAATTGAATGTTTCGGCCCAGAGTTTCAGCTGCTGTGGCTTGAAGTAAAATTTTGGAACGTCCTGCATCAGCGGGACAACAAAGAATTCCATATAAAAAAAGGCTTTCAGCCCAGAGTTTCAGCTGCTGTGGCTTGAAGTAAAATTTTGGAACGTCCTGCATCAGCGGGACAACAAAGAATGCCATATAAAAAAAGCAATATAATGGTGGGAATGGAATTATATCATGTTGAATGGATGGGATGCACCCCGTTATCTCATCCAATCTGTTAATCCTGATAGGTAATTGATTTGAGAGTAGAAGTGGGAGTAGGAGTAAATTTATGTTGTCGAGAATATTTGATTCTCGAAAAACTTTTTCAACATTGAGCAGCGCTTATTATTGAATGCAAGACATTGATATGAGAGTGGAGCAATTACACTCATCGGTTTAATTACCCAAGTTTGAGGTAATTGAATGTTTCGGCCCAGAGTTTCAGCTGCTGTGGCTTGAAGTAAAATTTTGGAACGTCCTGCATCAGCGGGACAACAAAGAATCCATATAAAAAAGGCTTTCAGCCCAGAGTTTCAGCTGCTGTGGCTTGAAGTAAAATTTTGGAACGTCCTGCATCAGCGGGACAACAAAGAATGCCATATAAAAAAAGCAATATAATGGTGGGAATGGAATTATATCATGTTGATGGATGGGATGCACCCCGTTATCTCATCCAATCTGTTAATCCTGATAGGTAATTGATTTGAGAGTAGAAGTGGGAGTAGGAGTAAATTTATGTTGTCGAGAATATTTGATTCTCGAAAAACTTTTTCAACATTGAGCAGCGCTTATTATTGAATGCAAGACATTGATATGAGAATGGAGCAATTACACTCATCGGTTTAATTACCCAAGTTTGAGGTAATTGAATGTTTCGGCCCAGAGTTTCAGCTGCTGTGGCTTGAAGTAAAATTTTGGAACGTCCTGCATCAGCGGGACAACAAGGAATGCCATATAAAAAAAGCAATATAATGGTGGGAATGGAATTATATCATGTTGAATGGATGGGATGCACCCCGTTATCTCATCCATCTGTTAATCCTGATAGGTAATTGATTTGAGAGTAGAAGTGGGAGTAGGAGTAAATTTATGTTGTCGAGAATATTTGATTCTCGAAAAACTTTCGCAACATTGAGTAGCGCTTATTATTGAATGCAAGACATTGATATGAGAATGGAGCAATTATGCTCATCGGTTTAATTACCCAAGTTTGAGGTAATTGAATGTTTCGGCCCAGAGTTTCAGCTGCTGTGGCTTGAAGTAAAATTTTGGAACGTCCTGCATCAGCGGGACAACAAAGAATGCCATATAAAAAAAGGCTTTCAGCCCAGAGTTTCGGCTGCTGTGGCTTGAAGTAAAATTTTGGAACGTTCTGCGTCAGCGGGACAACAAAGAATGCCATATAAAAAAAAGGCTTTCAGCCCAGAGTTTCAGCTGCTGTGGCTTGAAGTAAAATTTTGGAACGTCCTGCATCAGCGGGACAACAAAGAATGCCATATAAAAAAAAGCAATATAATGGTGGGAATGGAATTATATCATGTTGAATGGATGCACCCCGTTATCTCATCCAATCTGTTAATCCTGATAGGTAATTGATTTGAGAGTAGAAGTGGGAGTAGGAGTAAATTTATGTTGTCGAGAATATTTGATTCTCGAAAAACTTTTTCAACATTGAGCAGCGCTTATTATTGAATGCAAGACATTGATATGAGAATGGAGCAATTACACTCATCGGTTTAATTACCCAAGTTTGAGGTAATTGAATGTTTCGGCCCAGAGTTTCAGCTGCTGTGGCTTGAAGTAAAATTTTGGAACGTCCTGCATCAGCGGGACAACAAGGAATGCCATATAAAAAAAGCAATATAATGGTGGGAATGGAATTATATCATGTTGAATGGATGGGATGCACCCCGTTATCTCATCCAATCTGTTAATCCTGATAGGTAATTGATTTGAGAGTAGAAGTGGGAGTAGGAGTAAATTTATGTTGTCGAGAATATTTGATTCTCGAAAAACTTTTTCAACATTGAGCAGCGCTTATTATTGAATGCAAGACATTGATATGAGAATGGAGCAATTACACATCGGTTTAATTACCCAAGTTTGAGGTAATTGAATGTTTCGGCCCAGAGTTTCAGCTGCTGTGGCTTGAAGTAAAATTTTGGAACGTCCTGCATCAGCGGGACAACAAGGAATGCCATATAAAAAAGCAATATAATGGTGGGAATGGAATTATATCATGTTGAATGGATGGGATGCACCCCGTTATCTCATCCAATCTGTTAATCCTGATAGGTAATTGATTTGAGAGTAGAAGTGGGAGTAGGAGTAAATTTATGTTGTCGAGAATATTTGATTCTCGAAAAACTTTCGCAACATTGAGTAGCGCTTATTATTGAATGCAAGACATTGATATGAGAATGGAGCAATTATGCTCATCGGTTTAATTACCCAAGTTTGAGGTAATTGAATGTTTCGGCCCAGAGTTTCAGCTGCTGTGGCTTGAAGTAAAATTTTGGAACGTCCTGCATCAGCGGGACAACAAAGAATGCCATATAAAAAAAGGCTTTCAGCCCAGAGTTTCGGCTGCTGTGGCTTGAAGTAAAATTTTGGAACGTTCTGCGTCAGCGGGACAACAAAGAATGCCATATAAAAAAAGGCTTTCAGCCCAGAGTTTCAGCTGCTGTGGCTTGAAGTAAAATTTTGGAACGTCCTGCATCAGCGGGACAACAAAGAATGCCATATAAAAAAAAGCAATATAATGGTGGGAATGGAATTATATCATGTTGAATGGATGCACCCCGTTATCTCATCCAATCTGTTAATCCTGATAGGTAATTGATTTGAGAGTAGAAGTGGGAGTAGGAGTAAATTTATGTTGTCGAGAATATTTGATTCTCGAAAAACTTTTTCAACATTGAGCAGCGCTTATTATTGAATGCAAGACATTGATATGAGAATGGAGCAATTACACTCACGGTTTAATTACCCAAGTTTGAGGTAATTGAATGTTTCGGCCCAGAGTTTCAGCTGCTGTGGCTTGAAGTAAAATTTTGGAACGTCCTGCATCAGCGGGACAACAAGGAATGCCATATAAAAAAAGCAATATAATGGTGGGAATGGAATTATATCATGTTGAATGGATGGGATGCACCCTTATCTCATCCAATCTGTTAATCCTGATAGGTAATTGATTTGAGAGTAGAAGTGGGAGTAGGAGTAAATTTATGTTGTCGAGAATATTTGATTCTCGAAAAAACTTTCGCAACATTGAGTAGCGCTTATTATTGAATGCAAGACATTGATATGAGAATGGAGCAATTATGCTCATCGGTTTAATTACCCAAGTTTGAGGTAATTGAATGTTTCGGCCCAGAGTTTCAGCTGCTGTGGCTTGAAGTAAAATTTTGGAACGTCCTGCATCAGCGGGACAACAAAGAATGCCATATAAAAAAAGGCTTTCAGCCCAGAGTTTCGGCTGCTGTGGCTTGAAGTAAAATTTTGGAACGTTCTGCGTCAGCGGGACAACAAAGAATGCCATATAAAAAAAGGCTTTCAGCCCAGAGTTTCAGCTGCTGTGGCTTGAAGTAAAATTTTGGAACGTCCTGCATCAGCGGGACAACAAAGAATGCCATATAAAAAAAGCAATATAATGGTGGGAATGGAATTATATCATGTTGAATGGATGCACCCCGTTATCTCATCCAATCTGTTAATCCTGATAGGTAATTGATTGAGAGTAGAAGTGGGAGTAGGAGTAAATTTATGTTGTCGAGAATATTTGATTCTCGAAAAACTTTTTCAACATTGAGCAGCGCTTATTATTGAATGCAAGACATTGATATGAGAATGGAGCAATTACACTCATCGGTTTAATTACCCAAGTTTGAGGTAATTGAATGTTTCGGCCAGAGTTTCAGCTGCTGTGGCTTGAAGTAAAATTTTGGAACGTCCTGCATCAGCGGGACAACAAGGAATGCCATATAAAAAAAGCAATATAATGGTGGGAATGGAATTATATCATGTTGAATGGATGGGATGCACCCCGTTATCTCATCCAATCTGTTAATCCTGATAGGTAATTGATTTGAGAGTAGAAGTGGGAGTAGGAGTAAATTTATGTTGTCGAGAATATTTGATTCTCGAAAAACTTTTTCAACATTGAGCAGCGCTTATTATTGAATGCAAGACATTGATATGAGAATGGAGCAATTACACTCATCGGTTTAATTACCCAAGTTTGAGGTAATTGAATGTTTCGGCCCAGAGTTTCAGCTGCTGTGGCTTGAAGTAAAATTTTGGAACGTCCTGCATCAGCGGGACAACAAGGAATGCCATATAAAAAAGCAATATAATGGTGGGAATGGAATTATATCATGTTGAATGGATGGGATGCACCCCGTTATCTCATCCAATCTGTTAATCCTGATAGGTAATTGATTTGAGAGTAGAAGTGGGAGTAGGAGTAAATTTATGTTGTCGAGAATATTTGATTCTCGAAAAACTTTCGCAACATTGAGTAGCGCTTATTATTGAATGCAAGACATTGATATGAGAATGGAGCAATTATGCTCATCGGTTTAATTACCCAAGTTTGAGGTAATTGAATGTTTCGGCCCAGAGTTTCAGCTGCTGTGGCTTGAAGTAAAATTTTGGAACGTCCTGCATCAGCGGGACAACAAAGAATGCCATATAAAAAAAGGCTTTCAGCCCAGAGTTTCGGCTGCTGTGGCTTGAAGTAAAATTTTGGAACGTTCTGCGTCAGCGGGACAACAAAGAATGCCATATAAAAAAAGGCTTTCAGCCCAGAGTTTCAGCTGCTGTGGCTTGAAGTAAAATTTTGGAACGTCCTGCATCAGCGGGACAACAAAGAATGCCATATAAAAAAAAGCAATATAATGGTGGGAATGGAATTATATCATGTTGAATGGATGCACCCCGTTATCTCATCCAATCTGTTAATCCTGATAGGTAATTGATTTGAGAGTAGAAGTGGGAGTAGGAGTAAATTTATGTTGTCGAGAATATTTGATTCTCGAAAAACTTTTTCAACATTGAGCAGCGCTTATTATTGAATGCAAGACATTGATATGAGAATGGAGCAATTACACTCATCGGTTTAATTACCCAAGTTTGAGGTAATTGAATGTTTCGGCCCAGAGTTTCAGCTGCTGTGGCTTGAAGTAAAATTTTGGAACGTCCTGCATCAGCGGGACAACAAGGAATGCCATATAAAAAAAGCAATATAATGGTGGGAATGGAATTATATCATGTTGAATGGATGGGATGCACCCCGTTATCTCATCCAATCTGTTAATCCTGATAGGTAATTGATTTGAGAGTAGAAGTGGGAGTAGGAGTAAATTTATGTTGTCGAGAATATTTGATTCTCGAAAAACTTTCGCAACATTGAGTAGCGCTTATTATTGAATGCAAGACATTGATATGAGAATGGAGCAATTATGCTCATCGGTTTAATTACCCAAGTTTGAGGTAATTGAATGTTTCGGCCCAGAGTTTCAGCTGCTGTGGCTTGAAGTAAAATTTTGGAACGTCCTGCATCAGCGGGACAACAAAGAATGCCATATAAAAAAAGGCTTTCAGCCCAGAGTTTCGGCTGCTGTGGCTTGAAGTAAAATTTTGGAACGTTCTGCGTCAGCGGGACAACAAAGAATGCCATATAAAAAAAGGCTTTCAGCCCAGAGTTTCAGCTGCTGTGGCTTGAAGTAAAATTTTGGAACGTCCTGCATCAGCGGGACAACAAAGAATGCCATATAAAAAAAAGCAATATAATGGTGGGAATGGAATTATATCATGTTGAATGGATGCACCCCGTTATCTCATCCAATCTGTTAATCCTGATAGGTAATTGATTTGAGAGTAGAAGTGGGAGTAGGAGTAAATTTATGTTGTCGAGAATATTTGATTCTCGAAAAACTTTTTCAACATTGAGCAGCGCTTATTATTGAATGCAAGACATTGATATGAGAATGGAGCAATTACACTCATCGGTTTAATTACCCAAGTTTGAGGTAATTGAATGTTTCGGCCCAGAGTTTCAGCTGCTGTGGCTTGAAGTAAAATTTTGGAACGTCCTGCATCAGCGGGACAACAAGGAATGCCATATAAAAAAAGCAATATAATGGTGGGAATGGAATTATATCATGTTGAATGGATGGGATGCACCCCGTTATCTCATCCAATCTGTTAATCCTGATAGGTAATTGATTTGAGAGTAGAAGTGGGAGTAGGAGTAAATTTATGTTGTCGAGAATATTTGATTCTCGAAAAACTTTTTCAACATTGAGCAGCGCTTATTATTGAATGCAAGACATTGATATGAGAATGGAGCAATTACACTCATCGGTTTAATTACCCAAGTTTGAGGTAATTGAATGTTTCGGCCCAGAGTTTCAGCTGCTGTGGCTTGAAGTAAAATTTTGGAACGTCCTGCATCAGCGGGACAACAAGGAATGCCATATAAAAAAAGCAATATAATGGTGGGAATGGAATTATATCATGTTGAATGGATGGGATGCACCCCGTTATCTCATCCAATCTGTTAATCCTGGTAGGTAATTGATTTGAGAGTAGAAGTGGGAGTAGGAGTAAATTTATGTTGTCGAGAATATTTGATTCTCGAAAAACTTTCGCAACATTGAGTAGCGCTTATTATTGAATGCAAGACATTGATATGAGAATGGAGCAATTATGCTCATCGGTTTAATTACCCAAGTTTGAGGTAATTGAATGTTTCGGCCCAGAGTTTCGCTGCTGTGGCTTGAAGTAAAATTTTGGAACGTCCTGCATCAGCGGGACAACAAAGAATTCCATACAAAAAAAGGCTTTCAGCCCAGAGTTTCAGCTGCTGTGGCTTGAAGTAAAATTTTGGAACGTCCTGCATCAGCGGGACAACAAAGAATGCCATATAAAAAAAAGCAATATAATGGTGGGAATGGAATTATATCATGTTGAATGGATGGGATGCACCCCGTTATCTCATCCAATCTGTTAATCCTGATAGGTAATTGATTTGAGAGTAGAAGTGGGAGTAGGAGTAAATTTATGTTGTCGAGAATATTTGATTCTCGAAAAACTTTTTCAACATTGAGCAGCGCTTATTATTGAATGCAAGACATTGATATGAGAATGGAGCAATTACACTCGTCGGTTTAATTACCCAAGTTTGAGGTAATTGAATGTTTCGGCCCAGAGTTTCAGCTGCTGTGGCTTGAAGTAAAATTTTGGAACGTCCTGCATCAGCGGGACAACAAGGAATGCCATATAAAAAAAGCAATATAATGGTGGTAATGGAATTATATCATGTTGAATGGATGGGATGCACCCCGTTATCTCATCCAATCTGTTAATCCTGATAGGTAATTGATTTGAGAGTAGAAGTGGGAGTAGGAGTAAATTTATGTTGTCGAGAATATTTGATTCTCGAAAAACTTTTTCAACATTGAGCAGCGCTTATTATTGAATGCAAGACATTGATATGAGAGTGGAGCAATTACACTCATCGGTTTAATTACCCAAGTTTGAGGTAATTGAATGTTTCGGCCCAGGTTTTCAGCTGCTGTGGCTTGAAGTAAAATTTTGGAACGTCATGCATCAGCGGGACAACAAAGAACGCCATATAAAAAAAGGCTTTGAGCCCAGAGTTTCAGCTGCTGTGGCTTGAAGTAAAATTTTGGAACGTCCTGCATCGGCGGGACAACAAAGAATGCCATATAAAAAAAAGCAATATAATGGTGGGAATGGAATTATATCATGTTGAATGGATGGGATGCACCCCGTTATCTCATCCAATCTGTTAATCCTGATAGGTAATTGATTTGAGAGTAGAAGTGGGAGTAGGAGTAAATTTATGTTGTCGAGAATATTTGATTCTCGAAAAACTTTTTCAACATTGAGCAGCGCTTATTATTGAATGCAAGACATTGATATGAGAATGGAGCAATTACACTCATCGGTTTAATTACCCAAGTTTGAGGTAATTGAATGTTTCGGCCCAGAGTTTCAGCTGCTGTGGCTTGAAGTAAAATTTTGGAACGTCCTGCATCGGCGGGACAACAAAGAATGCCATATAAAAAAAAGCAATATAATGGTGGGAATGGAATTATATCATGTTGAATGGATGGGATGCACCCCGTTATCTCATCCAATCTGTTAATCCTGGTAGGTAATTGATTTGAGAGTAGAAGTGGGAGTAGGAGTAAATTTATGTTGTCGAGAATATTTGATTCTCGAAAAACTTTCGCAACATTGAGTAGCGCTTATTATTGAATGCAAGACATTGATATGAGAATGGAGCAATTATGCTCATCGGTTTAATTACCCAAGTTTGAGGTAATTGAATGTTTCGGCCCAGAGTTTCAGCTGCTGTGGCTTGAAGTAAAATTTTGGAACGTCCTGCATCAGCGGGACAACAAAGAATTCCATATAAAAAAGGCTTTCAGCCCAGAGTTTCAGCTGCTGTGGCTTGAAGTAAAATTTTGGAACGTCCTGCATCAGCGGGACAACAAAGAATGCCATATAAAAAAAAGCAATATAATGGTGGGAATGGAATTATATCATGTTGAATGGATGGGATGCACCCCGTTATCTCATCCAATCTGTTAATCCTGATAGGTAATTGATTTGAGAGTAGAAGTGGGAGTAGGAGTAAATTTATGTTGTCGAGAATATTTGATTCTCGAAAAACTTTTTCAACATTGAGCAGCGCTTATTATTGAATGCAAGACATTGATATGAGATGGAGCAATTACACTCATCGGTTTAATTACCCAAGTTTGAGGTAATTGAATGTTTCGGCCCAGAGTTTCAGCTGCTGTGGCTTGAAGTAAAATTTTGGAACGTCCTGCATCAGCGGGACAACAAAGAATGCCATATAAAAAAAGGCTTTCAGCCCAGAGTTTCAGCTGCTGTGGCTTGAAGTAAAATTTTGGAACGTCCTGCATCAGCGGGACAACAAAGAATGCCATATAAAAAAAAGCAATATAATGGTGGGAATGGAATTATATCATGTTGAATGGATGGGATGCACCCCGTTATCTCATCCAATCTGTTAATCCTGATAGGTAATTGATTTGAGAGTAGAAGTGGGAGTAGGAGTAAATTTATGTTGTCGAGAATATTTGATTCTCGAAAAACTTTTTCAACATTGAGCAGCGCTTATTATTGAATGCAAGACATTGATATGAGAATGGAGCAATTACACTCATCGGTTTAATTACCCAAGTTTGAGGTAATTGAATGTTTCGGCCCAGAGTTTCAGCTGCTGTGGCTTGAAGTAAAATTTTGGAACGTCCTGCATCAGCGGGACAACAAGGAATGCCATATAAAAAAAGCAATATAATGGTGGGAATGGAATTATATCATGTTGAATGGATGGGATGCACCCCGTTATCTCATCCAATCTGTTAATCCTGATAGGTAATTGATTTGAGAGTAGAAGTGGGAGTAGGAGTAAATTTATGTTGTCGAGAATATTTGATTCTCGAAAAACTTTCGCAACATTGAGTAGCGCTTATTATTGAATGCAAGACATTGATATGAGAATGGAGCAATTATGCTCATCGGTTTAATTACCCAAGTTTGAGGTAATTGAATGTTTCGGCCCAGAGTTTCAGCTGCTGTGGCTTGAAGTAAAATTTTGGAACGTCCTGCATCAGCGGACAACAAAGAAGCCATATGGCTTTCAGCCAGAGCTGCTGTGGCTTGAAGTAAAATTTTGGAACGTCTGCGTCAGCGGGACAACAAAGAATGCCATATAAAAAAAGGCTTTCAGCCCAGAGTTTCAGCTGCTGTGGCTTGAAGTAAAATTTTGGAACGTCCTGCATCAGCGGGACAACAAAGAATGCCATATAAAAAAAAGCAATATAATGGTGGGAATGGAATTATATCATGTTGAATGGATGCACCCCGTTATCTCATCCAATCTGTTAATCCTGATAGGTAATTGATTTGAGAGTAGAAGTGGGAGTAGGAGTAAATTTATGTTGTCGAGAATATTTGATTCTCGAAAAACTTTTTCAACATTGAGCAGCGCTTATTATTGAATGCAAGACATTGATATGAGAATGGAGCAATTACACTCATCGGTTTAATTACCCAAGTTTGAGGTAATTGAATGTTTCGGCCCAGAGTTTCAGCTGCTGTGGCTTGAAGTAAAATTTTGGAACGTCCTGCATCAGCGGGACAACAAGGAATGCCATATAAAAAAAGCAATATAATGGTGGGAATGGAATTATATCATGTTGAATGGATGGGATGCACCCCGTTATCTCATCCAATCTGTTAATCCTGATAGGTAATTGATTTGAGAGTAGAAGTGGGAGTAGGAGTAAATTTATGTTGTCGAGAATATTTGATTCTCGAAAAACTTTTTCAACATTGAGCAGCGCTTATTATTGAATGCAAGACATTGATATGAGAATGGAGCAATTACACTCATCGGTTTAATTACCCAAGTTTGAGGTAATTGAATGTTTCGGCCCAGAGTTTCAGCTGCTGTGGCTTGAAGTAAAATTTTGGAACGTCCTGCATCAGCGGGACAACAAGGAATGCCATATAAAAAAAGCAATATAATGGTGGGAATGGAATTATATCATGTTGAATGGATGGGATGCACCCCGTTATCTCATCCAATCTGTTAATCCTGATAGGTAATTGATTTGAGAGTAGAAGTGGGAGTAGGAGTAAATTTATGTTGTCGAGAATATTTGATTCTCGAAAAACTTTCGCAACATTGAGTAGCGCTTATTATTGAATGCAAGACATTGATATGAGAATGGAGCAATTATGCTCATCGGTTTAATTACCCAAGTTTGAGGTAATTGAATGTTTCCCAGAGTTTCAGCTGCTGTGGCTTGAAGTAATTGAACGTCCTGCATCAGCGGGACAACAAAGAATGCATATAGGTTTCAGCCCAGAGTTTCGGCTGCTGTGGCTTGAAGTAAAATTTTGGAACGTCTGCATCAGCGGGACAACAAAGAATGCCATATAAAAAAAGGCTTTCAGCCCAGAGTTTCAGCTGCTGTGGCTTGAAGTAAAATTTTGGAACGTCCTGCATCAGCGGGACAACAAAGAATGCCATATAAAAAAAAGCAATATAATGGTGGGAATGGAATTATATCATGTTGAATGGATGCACCCCGTTATCTCATCCAATCTGTTAATCCTGATAGGTAATTGATTTGAGAGTAGAAGTGGGAGTAGGAGTAAATTTATGTTGTCGAGAATATTTGATTCTCGAAAAACTTTTTCAACATTGAGCAGCGCTTATTATTGAATGCAAGACATTGATATGAGAATGGAGCAATTACACTCATCGGTTTAATTACCCAAGTTTGAGGTAATTGAATGTTTCGGCCCAGAGTTTCAGCTGCTGTGGCTTGAAGTAAAATTTTGGAACGTCCTGCATCAGCGGGACAACAAGGAATGCCATATAAAAAAAGCAATATAATGGTGGGAATGGAATTATATCATGTTGAATGGATGGGATGCACCCCGTTATCTCATCCAATCTGTTAATCCTGATAGGTAATTGATTTGAGAGTAGAAGTGGGAGTAGGAGTAAATTTATGTTGTCGAGAATATTTGATTCTCGAAAAACTTTCGCAACATTGAGTAGCGCTTATTATTGAATGCAAGACATTGATATGAGAATGGAGCAATTATGCTCATCGGTTTAATTACCCAAGTTTGAGGTAATTGAATGTTTCGGCCCAGAGTTTCAGCTGCTGTGGCTTGAAGTAAAATTTTGGAACGTCCTGCATCAGCGGGACAACAAAGAATGCCATATAAAAAAAGGCTTTCAGCCCAGAGTTTCGGCTGCTGTGGCTTGAAGTAAAATTTTGGAACGTTCTGCGTCAGGGACAACAAAGAATGCCATATAAAAAAAGGCTTTCAGCCAGAGTTTCAGCTGCTGTGGCTTGAAGTAAAATTTTGGAACGTCCTGCATCAGCGGGACAACAAAGAATGCCATATAAAAAAAAGCAATATAATGGTGGGAATGGAATTATATCATGTTGAATGGATGCACCCCGTTATCTCATCCAATCTGTTAATCCTGATAGGTAATTGATTTGAGAGTAGAAGTGGGAGTAGGAGTAAATTTATGTTGTCGAGAATATTTGATTCTCGAAAAACTTTTTCAACATTGAGCAGCGCTTATTATTGAATGCAAGACATTGATATGAGAATGGAGCAATTACACTCATCGGTTTAATTACCCAAGTTTGAGGTAATTGAATGTTTCGGCCCAGAGTTTCAGCTGCTGTGGCTTGAAGTAAAATTTTGGAACGTCCTGCATCAGCGGGACAACAAGGAATGCCATATAAAAAAAGCAATATAATGGTGGGAATGGAATTATATCATGTTGAATGGATGGGATGCACCCCGTTATCTCATCCAATCTGTTAATCCTGATAGGTAATTGATTTGAGAGTAGAAGTGGGAGTAGGAGTAAATTTATGTTGTCGAGAATATTTGATTCTCGAAAAACTTTTTCAACATTGAGCAGCGCTTATTATTGAATGCAAGACATTGATATGAGAATGGAGCAATTACACTCATCGGTTTAATTACCCAAGTTTGAGGTAATTGAATGTTTCGGCCCAGAGTTTCAGCTGCTGTGGCTTGAAGTAAAATTTTGGAACGTCCTGCATCAGCGGGACAACAAGGAATGCCATATAAAAAAGCAATATAATGGTGGGAATGGAATTATATCATGTTGAATGGATGGGATGCACCCCGTTATCTCATCCAATCTGTTAATCCTGATAGGTAATTGATTTGAGAGTAGAAGTGGGAGTAGGAGTAAATTTATGTTGTCGAGAATATTTGATTCTCGAAAAACTTTCGCAACATTGAGTAGCGCTTATTATTGAATGCAAGACATTGATATGAGAATGGAGCAATTATGCTCATCGGTTTAATTACCCAAGTTTGAGGTAATTGAATGTTTCGGCCCAGAGTTTCAGCTGCTGTGGCTTGAAGTAAAATTTTGGAACGTCCTGCATCAGCGGGACAACAAAGAATGCCATATAAAAAAGGCTTTCAGCCCAGAGTTTCGGCTGCTGTGGCTTGAAGTAAAATTTTGGAACGTTCTGCGTCAGCGGGACAACAAAGAATGCCATATAAAAAAAGGCTTTCAGCCCAGAGTTTCAGCTGCTGTGGCTTGAAGTAAAATTTTGGAACGTCCTGCATCAGCGGGACAACAAAGAATGCCATATAAAAAAAAGCAATATAATGGTGGGAATGGAATTATATCATGTTGAATGGATGCACCCCGTTATCTCATCCAATCTGTTAATCCTGATAGGTAATTGATTTGAGAGTAGAAGTGGGAGTAGGAGTAAATTTATGTTGTCGAGAATATTTGATTCTCGAAAAACTTTTTCAACATTGAGCAGCGCTTATTATTGAATGCAAGACATTGATATGAGAATGGAGCAATTACACTCATCGGTTTAATTACCCAAGTTTGAGGTAATTGAATGTTTCGGCCCAGAGTTTCAGCTGCTGTGGCTTGAAGTAAAATTTTGGAACGTCCTGCATCAGCGGGACAACAAGGAATGCCATATAAAAAAGCAATATAATGGTGGGAATGGAATTATATCATGTTGAATGGATGGGATGCACCCCGTTATCTCATCCAATCTGTTAATCCTGATAGGTAATTGATTTGAGAGTAGAAGTGGGAGTAGGAGTAAATTTATGTTGTCGAGAATATTTGATTCTCGAAAAACTTTCGCAACATTGAGTAGCGCTTATTATTGAATGCAAGACATTGATATGAGAATGGAGCAATTATGCTCATCGGTTTAATTACCCAAGTTTGAGGTAATTGAATGTTTCGGCCCAGAGTTTCAGCTGCTGTGGCTTGAAGTAAAATTTTGGAACGTCCTGCATCAGCGGGACAACAAAGAATGCCATATAAAAAAGGCTTTCAGCCCAGAGTTTCGGCTGCTGTGGCTTGAAGTAAAATTTTGGAACGTTCTGCGTCAGCGGGACAACAAAGAATGCCATATAAAAAAAGGCTTTCAGCCAGAGTTTCAGCTGCTGTGGCTTGAAGTAAAATTTTGGAACGTCCTGCATCAGCGGGACAACAAAGAATGCCATATAAAAAAAAGCAATATAATGGTGGGAATGGAATTATATCATGTTGAATGGATGCACCCCGTTATCTCATCCAATCTGTTAATCCTGATAGGTAATTGATTTGAGAGTAGAAGTGGGAGTAGGAGTAAATTTATGTTGTCGAGAATATTTGATTCTCGAAAAACTTTTTCAACATTGAGCAGCGCTTATTATTGAATGCAAGACATTGATATGAGAATGGAGCAATTACACTCATCGGTTTAATTACCCAAGTTTGAGGTAATTGAATGTTTCGGCCCAGAGTTTCAGCTGCTGTGGCTTGAAGTAAAATTTTGGAACGTCCTGCATCAGCGGGACAACAAGGAATGCATATAAAAAAAGCAATATAATGGTGGGAATGGAATTATATCATGTTGAATGGATGGGATGCACCCCGTTATCTCATCCAATCTGTTAATCCTGATAGGTAATTGATTTGAGAGTAGAAGTGGGAGTAGGAGTAAATTTATGTTGTCGAGAATATTTGATTCTCGAAAAACTTTTTCAACATTGAGCAGCGCTTATTATTGAATGCAAGACATTGATATGAGAATGGAGCAATTACACTCATCGGTTTAATTACCCAAGTTTGAGGTAATTGAATGTTTCGGCCAGAGTTTCAGCTGCTGTGGCTTGAAGTAAAATTTTGGAACGTCCTGCATCAGCGGGACAACAAGGAATGCCATATAAAAAAAGCAATATAATGGTGGGAATGGAATTATATCATGTTGAATGGATGGGATGCACCCCGTTATCTCATCCAATCTGTTAATCCTGTAGGTAATTGATTTGAGAGTAGAAGTGGGAGTAGGAGTAAATTTATGTTGTCGAGAATATTTGATTCTCGAAAAACTTTTCAACATTGAGTAGCGCTTATTATTGAATGCAAGACATTGATATGAGAATGGAGCAATTATGCTCATCGGTTTAATTACCCAAGTTTGAGGTAATTGAATGTTTCGGCCCAGAGTTTCAGCTGCTGTGGCTTGAAGTAAAATTTTGGAACGTCTGCATCAGCGGGACAACAAAGAATGCCATAAAAAAAAGGCTTTCAGCCCAGAGTTTCAGCTGCTGTGGCTTGAAGTAAAATTTTGGAACGTCCTGCATCAGCGGGACAACAAAGAATGCCATATAAAAAAAGCAATATAATGGTGGGAATGGAATTATATCATGTTGAATGGATGGGATGCACCCCGTTATCTCATCCAATCTGTTAATCCTGATAGGTAATTGATTTGAGAGTAGAAGTGGGAGTAGGAGTAAATTTATGTTGTCGAGAATATTTGATTCTCGAAAAACTTTTTCAACATTGAGCAGCGCTTATTATTGAATGCAAGACATTGATATGAGAATGGAGCAATTACACTCATCGGTTTAATTACCCAAGTTTGAGGTAATTGAATGTTTCGGCCCAGAGTTTCAGCTGCTGTGGCTTGAAGTAAAATTTTGGAACGTCCTGCATCAGCGGGACAACAAGAATGCCATATAAAAAAAGCAATATAATGGTGGGAATGGAATTATATCATGTTGAATGGATGGGATGCACCCCGTTATCTCATCCAATCTGTTAATCCTGATAGGTAATTGATTTGAGAGTAGAAGTGGGAGTAGGAGTAAATTTATGTTGTCGAGAATATTTGATTCTCGAAAAACTTTCAACATTGAGTAGCGCTTATTATTGAATGCAAGACATTGATATGAGATGGAGCAATTACACTCATCGGTTTAATTACCCAAGTTTGAGGTAATTGAATGTTTCGGCCCAGAGTTTCAGCTGCTGTGGCTTGAAGTAAAATTTTGGAACGTCATGCATTCAGCGGGACAACAAAGAACGCCATATAAAAAAAGGCTTTCAGCCCAGAGTTTCAGCTGCTGTGGCTTGAAGTAAAATTTTGGAACGTCCTGCATCAGCGGGACAACAAAGAATGCCATATAAAAAAAAGCAATATAATGGTGGGAATGGAATTATATCATGTTGAATGGATGGGATGCACCCCGTTATCTCATCCAATCTGTTAATCCTGATAGGTAATTGATTTGAGAGTAGAAGTGGGAGTAGGAGTAAATTTATGTTGTCGAGAATATTTGATTCTCGAAAAACTTTTTCAACATTGAGCAGCGCTTATTATTGAATGCAAGACATTGATATGAGAATGGAGCAATTACACTCATCGGTTTAATTACCCAAGTTTGAGGTAATTGAATGTTTCGGCCCAGAGTTTCAGCTGCTGTGGCTTGAAGTAAAATTTTGGAACGTCCTGCATCAGCGGGACAACAAAGAATGCCATATAAAAAAAAGCAATATAATGGTGGGAATGGAATTATATCATGTTGAATGGATGGGATGCACCCCGTTATCTCATCCAATCTGTTAATCCTGGTAGGTAATTGATTTGAGAGTAGAAGTGGGAGTAGGAGTAAATTTATGTTGTCGAGAATATTTGATTCTCGAAAAACTTTCGCAACATTGAGTAGCGCTTATTATTGAATGCAAGACATTGATATGAGAATGGAGCAATTATGCTCATCGGTTAATTACCCAAGTTTGAGGTAATTGAATGTTTCGGCCCAGAGTTTCAGCTGCTGTGGCTTGAAGTAAAATTTTGGAACGTCCTGCTCAGCGGGACAACAAGAATTCCATATAAAAAAAGGCTTTCAGCCCAGAGTTTCAGCTGCTGTGGCTTGAAGTAAAATTTTGGAACGTCCTGCATCAGCGGGACAACAAAGAATGCCATATAAAAAAAAGCAATATAATGGTGGGAATGGAATTATATCATGTTGAATGGATGGGATGCACCCCGTTATCTCATCCAATCTGTTAATCCTGATAGGTAATTGATTTGAGAGTAGAAGTGGGAGTAGGAGTAAATTTATGTTGTCGAGAATATTTGATTCTCGAAAAACTTTTTCAACATTGAGCAGCGCTTATTATTGAATGCAAGACATTGATATGAGAATGGAGCAATTCATCGGTTTAATTACCCAAGTTTGAGGTAATTGAATGTTTCGGCCCAGAGTTTCGGCTGCTGTGGCTTGAAGTAAAATTTTGGAACGTCCTGCATCAGCGGGACAACAAAGAATTCCATAAAAAAGGCTTTCAGCCCAGAGTTTCAGCTGCTGTGGCTTGAAGTAAAATTTTGGAACGTCCTGCATCAGCGGGACAACAAAGAATGCCATATAAAAAAAGCAATATAATGGTGGGAATGGAATTATATCATGTTGAATGGATGGGATGCACCCCGTTATCTCATCCAATCTGTTAATCCTGATAGGTAATTGATTTGAGAGTAGAAGTGGGAGTAGGAGTAAATTTATGTTGTCGAGAATATTTGATTCTCGAAAAACTTTTTCAACATTGAGCAGCGCTTATTATTGAATGCAAGACATTGATATGAGAATGGAGCAATTACACTCATCGGTTTAATTACCCAAGTTTGAGGTAATTGAATGTTTCGGCCCAGAGTTTCAGCTGCTGTGGCTTGAAGTAAAATTTTGGAACGTCCTGCATCAGCGGGACAACAAGGAATGCCATATAAAAAAAAGCAATATAATGGTGGGAATGGAATTATATCATGTTGAATGGATGGGATGCACCCGTTATCTCATCCAATCTGTTAATCCTGATAGGTAATTGATTTGAGAGTAGAAGTGGGAGTAGGAGTAAATTTATGTTGTCGAGAATATTTGATTCTCGAAAAACTTTTTCAACATTGAAGCGCTTATTATTGAATGCAAGACATTGATATGAGAGTGGAGCAATTACACTCATCGGTTTAATTACCCAAGTTTGAGGTAATTGAATGTTTCGGCCCAGAGTTTCAGCTGTGGCTTGAAGTAAAATTTTGGAACGTCTGCATCAGCGGACAACAAGAACGCCATATAAAAAAGGCTTTGAGCCCAGAGTTTCAGCTGCTGTGGCTTGAAGTAAAATTTTGGAACGTCCTGCATCGGCGGGACAACAAAGAATGCCATATAAAAAAAGCAATATAATGGTGGGAATGGAATTATATCATGTTGAATGGATGGGATGCACCCCGTTATCTCATCCAATCTGTTAATCCTGATAGGTAATTGATTTGAGAGTAGAAGTGGGAGTAGGAGTAAATTTATGTTGTCGAGAATATTTGATTCTCGAAAAACTTTTTCAACATTGAGCAGCGCTTATTATTGAATGCAAGACATTGATATGAGAATGGAGCAATTACACTCATCGGTTTAATTACCCAAGTTTGAGGTAATTGAATGTTTCGGCCCAGAGTTTCAGCTGCTGTGGCTTGAAGTAAAATTTTGGAACGTCCTGCATCGGCGGGACAACAAGAATGCCATATAAAAAAAAGCAATATAATGGTGGGAATGGAATTATATCATGTTGAATGGATGGGATGCACCCCGTCTCATCCAATCTGTTAATCCTGGTAGGTAATTGATTTGAGAGTAGAAGTGGGAGTAGGAGTAAATTTATGTTGTCGAGAATATTTGATTCTCGAAAAACTTTCGCAACATTGAGTAGCGCTTATTATTGAATGCAAGACATTGATATGAGAATGGAGCAATTATGCTCATCGGTTTAATTACCCAAGTTTGAGGTAATTGAATGTTTCGGCCCAGAGTTTCAGCTGCTGTGGCTTGAAGTAAAATTTTGGAACGTCTGCATCAGCGGGACAACAAGGAATGCCATATAAAAAAAAGCAATATAATGGTGGGAATGGAATTATATCATGTTGAATGGATGGGATGCACCCCGTTATCTCATCCAATCTGTTAATCCTGTAGGTAATTGATTTGAGAGTAGAAGTGGGAGTAGGAGTAAATTTATGTTGTCGAGAATATTTGATTCTCGAAAAACTTTCGCAACATTGAGTAGCGCTTATTATTGAATGCAAGACATTGATATGAGAATGGAGCAATTATGCTCATCGGTTTAATTACCCAAGTTTGAGGTAATTGAATGTTTCGGCCCAGAGTTTCGGCTGCTGTGGCTTGAAGTAAAATTTTGGAACGTCCTGCATCAGCGGGACAACAAAGAATTCCATAAAAAAGGCTTTCAGCCCAGAGTTTCAGCTGCTGTGGCTTGAAGTAAAATTTTGGAACGTCCTGCATCAGCGGGACAACAAAGAATGCCATATAAAAAAAAGCAATATAATGGTGGGAATGGAATTATATCATGTTGAATGGATGGGATGCACCCCGTTATCTCATCCAATCTGTTAATCCTGATAGGTAATTGATTTGAGAGTAGAAGTGGGAGTAGGAGTAAATTTATGTTGTCGAGAATATTTGATTCTCGAAAAACTTTTTCAACATTGAGCAGCGCTTATTATTGAATGCAAGACATTGATATGAGAATGGAGCAATTACACATCGGTTTAATTACCCAAGTTTGAGGTAATTGAATGTTTCGGCCCAGAGTTTCAGCTGCTGTGGCTTGAAGTAAAATTTTGGAACGTCTGCATCAGCGGGACAACAAAGTCCATATAAAAAGGCTTTCAGCCCAGAGTTCAGCTGCTGTGGCTTGAAGTAAAATTTTGGAACGTCCTGCATCAGCGGGACAACAAAGAATGCCATATAAAAAAAGCAATATAATGGTGGGAATGGAATTATATCATGTTGAATGGATGGGATGCACCCCGTTATCTCATCCAATCTGTTAATCCTGATAGGTAATTGATTTGAGAGTAGAAGTGGGAGTAGGAGTAAATTTATGTTGTCGAGAATATTTGATTCTCGAAAAACTTTTTCAACATTGAGCAGCGCTTATTATTGAATGCAAGACATTGATATGAGAGTGGAGCAATTACACTCATCGGTTTAATTACCCAAGTTTGAGGTAATTGAATGTTTCGGCCCAGAGTTTCAGCTGCTGTGGCTTGAAGTAAAATTTTGGAACGTCTGCATCAGCGGGACAACAAAGAATCCATATAAAAAGGCTTTCAGCCCAGAGTTTCAGCTGCTGTGGCTTGAAGTAAAATTTTGGAACGTCCTGCATCAGCGGGACAAAGAATGCCATATAAAAAAAAGCAATATAATGGTGGGAATGGAATTATATCATGTTGAATGGATGGGATGCACCCGTTATCTCATCCAATCTGTTAATCCTGATAGGTAATTGATTTGAGAGTAGAAGGGAGTAGGAGTAAATTTATGTTGTCGAGAATATTTGATTCTCGAAAAACTTTTTCAACATTGAGCAGCGCTTATTATTGAATGCAAGACATTGATATGAGAATGGAGCAATTACACTCATCGGTTTAATTACCCAAGTTTGAGGTAATTGAATGTTTCGGCCCAGAGTTTCAGCTGCTGTGGCTTGAAGTAAAATTTTGGAACGTCCTGCATCAGCGGGACAACAAGAATGCCATATAAAAAAGCAATATAATGGTGGGAATGGAATTATATCATGTTGAATGGATGGGATGCACCCCGTTATCTCATCCAATCTGTTAATCCTGATAGGTAATTGATTTGAGAGTAGAAGTGGGAGTAGGAGTAAATTTATGTTGTCGAGAATATTTGATTCTCGAAAAACTTTTCAACATTGAGCGTAGCGCTTATTATTGAATGCAAGACATTGATATGAGTGAGCAATTCATCATCGGGTTTAATTACCCAAGTTTGAGGTAATTGAATGTTTCGGCCCAGAGTTCAGCTGCTGTGGCTTGAAGTAAAATTTTGGAACGCTGCATCAGCGGGAAAAAGAACGCCATATAAAAAAAGCTTTGGCCCAGAGTTTCAGCTGCTGTGGCTTGAAGTAAAATTTGGAACGTCCTGCATCGGGCGGAAACAAAGAATGCCATATAAAAAAAGCAATATAATGGTGGGAATGGAATTATATCATGTTGAATGGATGGGATGCACCCCGTTATCTCATCCAATCTGTTAATCCTGATAGGTAAATTGATTTGAGAGTAGAAGTGGGAGTAGGAGTAAATTTATGTTGTCGAGAATATTTGATTCTCGAAAAACTTTTTCAACATTGAGCAGCGCTTATTATTGAATGCAAGACATTGATATGAGATGGAGCAATTACTCATCGGTTTAATTACCCAAGTTTGAGGTAATTGAATGTTTCGGCCCAGAGTTTCAGCTGCTGGCTGGCTTTGAAGTAAAATTTTGGAACGTCCTGCATCGGCGGGACAACAAAGAATGCCATATAAAAAAAAGCAATATAATGGTGGGAATGGAATTATATCATGTTGAATGGATGGGATGCACCCCGTTATCTCATCCAATCTGTTAATCCTGATAGGTAATTGATTTGAGAGTAGAAGTGGGAGTAGGAGTAAATTTATGTTGTCGAGAATATTTGATTCTCGAAAAACTTTTTCAACATTGAGCAGCGCTTATTATTGAATGCAAGACATTGATATGAATGGAGCAATTACACTCATCGGTTTAATTACCCAAGTTTGAGGTAATTGAATGTTTCGGCCAGAGTTTCAGCTGCTGTGGCTTGAAGCTAAAATTTGGAACGTCCTGCATCAGCGGGACAACAAAAAGAATGCCATATAAAAAAGCAATATAATGGTGGGAATGGAATTATATCATGTTGAATGGATGGGATGCACCCCGTTATCTCATCCAATCTGTTAATCCTGATAGGTAATTGATTTGAGAGTAGAAGTGGGAGTAGGAGTAAATTTATGTTGTCGAGAATATTTGATTCTCGAAAAACTTTCAGCAACATTGAGCAGCGCTTATTATTGAATGCAAGACATTGATATGAGAATGGAGCAATTACTCATCGGTTTAATTACCCAAGTTTGAGGTAATTGAATGTTTCGGCCCAGAGTTTCAGCTGCTGTGGCTTGAAGTAAAATTTTGGAACGTCCTGCATCAGCGGGACAACAAGGAATGCCTATAAAAAAAAGCAATATAATGGTGGGAATGGAATTATATCATGTTGAATGGATGGGATGCACCCCGTTATCTCATCCAATCTGTTAATCCTGGTAGGTAATTGATTTGAGAGTAGAAGTGGGAGTAGGAGTAAATTTATGTTTGTCGAGAATATTTGATTTCTCGAAAAACTTTCGCAACATTGAGCAGCGCTTATTATTTGAATGCAAGACATTGATATGAGAATGGAGCAATTTATGCTCATCGGTTTAATTACCCAAGTTTGAGGTAATTGAATGTTTCGGCCCAGAGTTTCGGCTGCTGTGGCTTGAAGTAAAATTTTGGAACGTCCTGCATCAGCGGGACAACAAAGAATTCCATACAAAAAAAGGCTTTCAGCCCAGAGTTTCAGCTGCTGTGGCTTGAAGTAAAATTTTGGAACGTCCTGCATCAGCGGGACAACAAAGAATGCCATATAAAAAAAAGCAATATAATGGTGGGAATGGAATTATATCATGTTGAATGGATGGGATGCACCCCGTTATCTCATCCAATCTGTTAATCCTGATAGGTAATTGATTTGAGAGTAGAAGTGGGAGTAGGAGTAAATTTATGTTGTCGAGAATATTTGATTCTCGAAAAACTTTTTCAACATTGAGCAGCGCTTATTATTGAATGCAAGACATTGATATGAGAATGGAGCAATTACACTCGTCGGTTTAATTACCCAAGTTTGAGGTAATTGAATGTTTCGGCCCAGAGTTTCAGCTGCTGTGGCTTGAAGTAAAATTTTGGAACGTCCTGCATCAGCGGGACAACAAGGAATGCCATATAAAAAAAAGCAATATAATGGTGGTAATGGAATTATATCATGTTGAATGGATGGGATGCACCCCGTTATCTCATCCAATCTGTTAATCCTGATAGGTAATTGATTTGAGAGTAGAAGTGGGAGTAGGAGTAAATTTATGTTGTCGAGAATATTTGATTCTCGAAAAACTTTTTCAACATTGAGCAGCGCTTATTATTGAATGCAAGACATTGATATGAGAGTGGAGCAATTACACTCATCGGTTTAATTACCCAAGTTTGAGGTAATTGAATGTTTCGGCCCAGAGTTTCAGCTGCTGTGGCTTGAAGTAAAATTTTGGAACGTCATGCCATCAGCGGGACAACAAAGAACGCCATATAAAAAAAGGCTTTCAGCCCAGAGTTTCAGCTGCTGTGGCTTGAAGTAAAATTTTGGAACGTCCTGCATCAGCGGGACAACAAAGAATGCCATATAAAAAAAAGCAATATAATGGTGGGAATGGAATTATATCATGTTGAATGGATGGATGCACCCCGTTATCTCATCCAATCTGTTAATCCTGATAGGTAATTGATTTGAGAGTAGAAGTGGGAGTAGGAGTAAATTTATGTTGTCGAGAATATTTGATTCTCGAAAAACTTTTTCAACATTGAGCAGCGCTTATTATTGAATGCAAGACATTGATATGAGAATGGGAGCAATTACACTCATCGGTTTAATTACCCAAGTTTGAGGTAATTGAATGTTTCGGCCCAGAGTTTCAGCTGCTGTGGCTTGAAGTAAAATTTTGGAACGTCCTGCATCGGCGGGACAACAAAGAATGCCATATAAAAAAAAGCAATATAATGGTGGGAATGGAATTATATCATGTTGAATGGATGGGATGCACCCCGTTATCTCATCCAATCTGTTAATCCTGGATAGGTAATTGATTTGAGAGTAGAAGTGGGAGTAGGAGTAAATTTATGTTGTCGAGAATATTTGATTCTCGAAAAACTTTCGCAACATTGAGCAGCGCTTATTATTGAATGCAAGACATTGATATGAGAATGGAGCAATTACACTCATCGGTTTAATTACCCAAGTTTGAGGTAATTGAATGTTTCGGCCCAGAGTTTCAGCTGCTGTGGCTTGAAGTAAAATTTTGGAACGTCCTGCATCAGCGGGACAACAAAGAAGAATTCCATATAAAAAAAGGCTTTCAGCCCAGAGTTCAGCTGCTGTGGCTTGAAGTAAAATTTTGGAACGTCCTGCATCAGCGGGACAACAAAGAATGCCATATAAAAAAAAGCAATATAATGGTGGGAATGGAATTATATCATGTTGAATGGATGGGATGCACCCCGTTATCTCATCCAATCTGTTAATCCTGATAGGTAATTGATTTGAGAGTAGAAGTGGGAGTAGGAGTAAATTTATGTTGTCGAGAATATTTGATTCTCGAAAAACTTTTTCAACATTGAGCAGCGCTTATTATTGAATGCAAGACATTGATATGAGAGTGGAGCAATTACACTCATCGGTTTAATTACCCAAGTTTGAGGTAATTGAATGTTTCGGCCAAGTTTCGGCTGCTGTGGCTTGAAGTAAAATTTTGGAACGTCCTGCATCAGCGGGACAACAAAGAATCCATAAAAAAGGCTTTCAGCCCAGAGTTTCTGCTGTGGCTTGAAGTAAAATTTTGGA